>OY292394.1:55883317-56104401 GCA_958496205.1 Idaea biselata | reverse complement strand
ATTCGTCATTTTTATTTATTTCTAAGTAGTTATACATTGCATATAATTTTTCACGTGAGATGAGTATACCTTTTGTAACCCAGTCTACACCTTTTTTTTCTTTTTGTTTCATTACTTTTGATTTTATTGGTAGTTGTAAATTGATTTGCCCTATTAATTTGTGGAAGTATGCTTTATAGTTATTGTGACTATCTCTCACTGAGTAGTTCAAGTCACTTATTGCTATTTTAAGTTGGTCAATTCTGTAATCGTTGGTCATTCTTTTCCTAACTATTTTAGGTTTGTAAATAATGTCACGTGCCCGTAATATTTTGATTATCTGTGCTTTATGGTCGGATTTGATACCATTTACCACTACTGCACTCTCTACTTTATCGCACGTAAAAATATTGTCAATACAAGTTCTAGAGTCTGGAGTTATTCTAGTGTATTCAAATATCTGTTGTTCAAGCTTATAGCTTCTCATAGTATCGGTTAATACATGTTTAGAGCTACCGTCCACAGGCAAGTTAATATTAAAGTCTCCACAAACTATAACTGACTTATTATTATTTTTAGTTACTTTAGTCAAGCAATCGTCCAGGCTATCTATGAAGTCGTCAATATTATCACCAGTTCTATAGACTGATAACACAAACATATCATTCAGCTCCACGCATGCCACCTCGAACTGTTGGTCGATAGACAGTTTTACAATATCATGTCTATTTTTTGCCCTAATTGTGTCTCTTACAAAGATTAATGTACTACCTCTTATAAGTCTACTACGGTTACTATTACTAACAATTTTATAGTTTGGTACTTCACATGTACAAATATTAGCGGAAGTGAGCCAAGATTCAGTCACACAGTAAATATCTATCTGGTGCTTATTTAATAAAATGCTTAAGTCCAGACATTTATTTTCTAGACCTTGTACGTTTTGATGACCAATAACAACAATAGATTTCTCATTCCTCAAGTTAGGCCGTTCTACATCGTTTAATCGAGTTAAACGACAGACGTCACTTTCTGGCGAAAAAAAATATCGTTCGATTTATTGGCTCTCTTACTGCACTTTTCTTGAATGTAGTTTGCAATCAGTGCTTTAAATTGCTTCTTTGTGGATAATATAATTTCGTCAACTTCACTTAGGTTTATTATGTCTAAGTCATCCTCGTAGTATGCATAGTTATGTAGATAATTGTTTAATTTATATATCCTATATTTATTACTATAAGTTATATTTTCTTTACATGGAATATTTGTACATATCAACTTAATATTACTTCGTTTCAGGGTGTTGTGTAGTCTAATCATTTCGTTTATGTGCTGTCCTCCATGTTTTAAGTCAGCCTTTACCACAAATATAACAATGTCGATTTTTTTCTGTTTGGATGTTATCTCTTTCGTGCGGTTTAATATAAATCCTATTGGAGCATTACTATACGAATAGCAGCATATGTTTGTATTTGAGTCAAGTTTACTTTTAACTAATGATCCCAAATTACTTGCATTTTCGTCACCTATAATAATAATATTATTTTGCTCGTCTATTTTTCTTGTTTCCATGTTTGTAATGTTATTCTCCGGGTCTTCGTCGCTAGTCATAATAATCTGTTCCATTTCGTCAATAGTTTTATTTAATCTAATGTTGTCTAATTGATTTCTTTTGCTTATGACTTTAAGGTTTTCATACAATACTTTTATTTTGTCGTATTCTTCTTCTAACTGTTGTAGTTTTTCCGCTAATTTAGTTGACTCCAATTTAGATATCTCAACATTCTTCTCTGCTTGTTTTAGGAGGTCATCGTATTTGCTATTAGCGTTAGGTTTAGTTTTAAGCTTGCGGAGTTCTCTTAGTTCTAAGTTTTTACATCTGAGCTCTGATCGGATTTTGTCTAATTCTATTTTAACGTCGTGTGTTGGTTTTCTTTTTTCTTTATTAATCCCCTTCAAACTCTTGATTTCATCCTCTAATTCTTGTATTTTTTTCTCTGACTCTGTTCTTTGGAAGCAAACGTTGTCGTATTCCTTTATGTCAGTTTGCATTCGATCAATAAGTTGTAGTTTTTTATCCAGTTCTGTTGCAGTCTCTTTCAGTTTTTTTTCCATTGTTACGAGCTCAAACTTTAGTTTTTTATTTTGGTTCAATATTAATTGGTACTCAGTTTCGCTGTCATTCTGTTCGTCTAGCAGTTTTTGGTTTAGCTTAAGCGAGTCATTAAGCTCGTCCTGAATTTTTCTTAGCTCGGAATTAGTTGCGCTTTGTTTAATCATATTCCTGGTCATAGGCATGATTTCTACCAAAATAGTATTTTTTAGTAGTAAATGGCAACCCTAGATGTTGGACTGGTGTTGGGACTCGGTTTTTGAACGAAATTTTTTATTTTGTGAAGTTGGTAGTAGCGCAAAGCTGTCAGAATCTGAACAGCTGATTGTATTCACGCCAAAAACGTCTCTAAAGTTATTTTACCGGTATTAGTACATAAAAAAGTTGTACTTACAGTGTTTTATTCATTTAAATCTTAGAGAAAATGTCTTCAGTTTATCCAACGGTGAAATGTGTATCTTTTATCTATATTTGTGAGTTTTACACTGTGCGCCCACCGAGGATTCCAATTTGAAGTCACGTTTAGAGGTTAGGTCCTCAATCCAGGTAACTTTTTGTTGATAATTGACCACTAATTCATATTAAATTTAATTTAAATAGACAGCAGCTTAGCAAATGCTTGTTTACGTTCGTGTACCGGAAACGGAAAAAAAAGTTGGAAAGATGTAAGATGATTTATGTAGGCTATGACGTGTTTTTATATACGTTTTTCTGGCTATCCACCTTCTTACTGTACTATTAATTCAATGAAATATTGGTTTTATTGCATAATTGTTAGTTGACAACTAGTCGGCATAATTTGCCGACTAGTTGGCACCTGCCGACTAGTCGGTTGAACTGCCGACTAGTCGGCTTTCCCGACTAGTCGGCGACTAGTCGGCCCATCTCTAGTATTTACAAAAGAAAAATAAATATAAGTATTATATCCGTTGTCTAGTCACCGTAACACAAGCTTAATCGCTTACCACGGGGCTAGATGGCGCTATGTGTTGTTCGCAGAATTTATTTATTTATTTTATTTATTTATTTATAATGTATGAACAAATACAAGATCATTTTAAAATGACGACTTAAGACTATGATTTTAACATAGATACAGAGAAAACACGCCTCGATTACTTATTTAATCGTTATTTCTTTGGTCGTGTTAACTTTGCATTAGTCACTGGATGAGAGATTGAGGTATCATATTTTAGTCGATATACAGCATGAAGATGTCTCGTATTGAGCCTTAAGGCACACAGGTGGCTTGGGATAGAAATAATCAGCGGCTTGATTCTCGTAAATAATTAATTACGTACCAGTTCGATGACAGAGACAGTACAGACCGATGACAGACGCAGTGCAGACACAACGCAGACACAACACAATTGCAAAGAAAACTCAAAATATACTCTCAACTACCATACAATACAATACAACAATGACGTATACAATGAGAGTGTATTTTGAGTTTTTTATGCAATGAGGAGGAACACTAACATTTTATCCCGGCAGAGGGCGTTGGTCGACTAATCTTAGGTTTGAATTAAGAACTGTCAAACAGGTGATTTTTACAACTCTCGGCGCCAAATTGGTCATATCGGTCACACGTAAATACTCTGCGTTTTCATTGGTGGGGGGGGGGGGGCGCATTCATCAAAAAAAAAAAAACATTCGACCCCAGCGCCATCTGCTCACAGCTTTGCGTGTGCCACCCCATTGTTTTGTGTCTGCAAAACACAAGTCTGAAATACTTGAAGGATTAGAGGTGTTTTTAATATTTATGTTTGATTTTCCAGTATTTGTTGGGGTGCTAAATAAGTAGATTACTTAGTAAAAACATAATACTTTACCAACCTGCTGCTCTAACATTCATCATCTTCCGCTTGAGTCTAGACGGACATTTTTCGAAAATGAGCAAGAATTCCGCTGTCAACTTCTCGAGCAAATCCATCGTGACCGAGCGGTCTACGTATGAAAACCAATGCCTGCCTTCATTCGACTGAGGTATCTAAAATAGAAAATATATTAGCCTTAGATTTTTCTTCTGCTTTCGTGATGTTGTATTAAAGTTAAAGACATTTTTTTTCGGTTTTAATCGCGTTACTTTTAAGCATTGTTTCAACGCTCAACGTTTCGAAACCTTTACAGGTCTCTTCTTCAGGATTAAGACAGTGCAGTTGACAGTAGTGTATTCATCAGATGCCCATCTAATTCGCGTACTAACATTATCCAAAATATAATTTTGGACCCTGTGGCCTGGATCTAAAACAATATGGCTATTATACGGCATCTACTGCTCGTCGTCGTTTTCCGATACGTAGGCCGGTGCAGCCACTAAGGAAGACGGGTCGGATCCTGTTCCACTGCCGTCTTCCTTATTCTAGATAAGCGGGGTACATCTTAGACCAGTGGTTCCCAAAAAGCAAAGTGTCACAGCATAAATAAAAGGTAAATTACAGACAAAACAGCGGTCAAGGTCGAGGGTTCCGTACTCATGAACGACTGTATGTGGGTCTTTGATTGCTGTCTGTAATTAGGTAATTACTGACCCACCGCTGAGGGTTTCGGGGTTCCCTTATCGAGGTGTTAGTGTTAGAGGAATTGGTGAGTAAAGACTACAAAGCGTTGTTTTATACTAAGTATCCTTCGTTTTATACTAAGCATACTTTGTTTTATACTAAGTATACTGTATTTTATACTATACTCTATTTCAGAAACTTAGATCAAAAACGTACACAAAGAACTGTCAATTTTAAAGGAAAAAGTAAATAAAGAGCTGACACTCTCAAATAAATATATGAGATTTTTGTTTACAGTTTTGTTGATCTAAGTTTCTGAAATAGATTATAAGTAGGTAGTATAGTTTGTTTTATAATACGTAGTCATGTACACGTGTATTATAGATAGCAGATTCCCGCGGTTTCACCCGCGTAAGTCCCGATCCCGTAGGAATATCGGGATCAAAAGCCTATGTTACTCAGGGTGAATGTAGCTTTCTAATGGTGAAAGAATTTTTGAAATCGGTCCAGTAGTTTCGGAGATTACCCCCAACATACATCAATACATACATGTTACCAACGTTACCTCTTTATAATATTAGTATAGATTTAAAGGAACTTCCTATTATATTAACCGCTAAAAAGCAAATAAAAATAAATCAAGCAAAATAATAAAAAATCTCAAGTAACAGCGAAGTCTTAGGAATCTTCTATTTGCTCTACAACCGATACGCCACGAGATCGAGTCCGAGACTGGGTCTTATATAGCGTAGCGGTTATTGCGCTGGTACTCTACCAGTGGTCTCGGGTTTGAGTCCAGCCGAGATCATTCGAAGCATTTTTCAAAAACAATATGAATTATTCGTCATTATTATTAGAAAACACAGGTCTAGATCGCGTTGTTGATAATCATTGTTATTAATTACCTCGACGTAATACGTCTTTTCGCTACCACGGCCGGTGTCACCCGTTTGCCGAAACGTCGAGGTAATTACAGTTGCCGGCAGATTAGTTGAAACAAATGGCGGATGCGCAGAAGTCGACTTTTCATAGAAGTCGCATGTAAAATGTACTGCGTGAACTTTCCCTTTCCACGTCAACATTTTTCAACTTATCTGCCGGCCACTGTAATAACAATGATATTCTATAACGCGATCTAGACCCGTATCTAATATCAATGATGGACGGAAATCGTGTATGTTTAAAAAGAGAATTTTAATAAAATTATTTGTATAATCAACTATACAAAATATAGTGTAATAAATATAATGCCCTATTCGTCGCATCTCTATTAAAAATCTAACTCAGAAGCAAACAGAAGGTTCCCAAGACGCTCCCTTACCTGAGCCGGACACTATCTACTAACATTTTCGCCACTCACCGCCCAATTACTCCATTTCGACGCCAGATGTATACAGAAACAGGCGACGACTGTCGGTCTGTATTGTAGACACATTGTGGTGAGGTGTAAACTGTTCGAAGCCATGAAGTAAGATGTTTGGGCCAAGTCTTTTGGTGCTGTGGACGATACAAAAAATAATCCTATTAATATTGTAAGCGCGAATGTTTGCTAGTCTGTTATGTATGGGACTTTGTTGCTCTTTTACGCAAAAACTAGTAAACCTTTTGCGATGAAACTTTGTATATTGTATAGCTTGGAATAACACATAGGATATTTTTTATCTCGATATTCGAAACCGCGGGGCACTGCTAGTATTAATATAAGGGCCACGAAGTCTGTGTTGCGCCACGAAGTAGGATTTAGTGGTCACAAAATTTCGCTTGAAAAGTCAAGTTTGAAATAAATTACTTTTCCAGGCCGTTCAATACAGCTCTGTCTAGCCCCAAACTAAGATAGTGGACAAGGGATGTAACATGCCAGTGCATATTTCAAATTAATAAAACGTATTGATGTAGAGCAAACGGACAGACAGATAGACAGCGGAATCTCGGTAATAGGGTTCTGTTTTTATCCTTTGGCAAAGCAGTGTATAATACTTTTTTGTGAATACATGCAAAAGTAAAAAATAGCCAGAAACAAACATTTATGGCACTTGACGACATTTATCCTAGACTTTTAATATGGGTACCAGACAGCATATAGATAGACCATGGCGTGTTTTTAAATGAAAACATATATGTAACTAGCAGCTCCCCGCGGTTTCACCCGCATAAGTCCCGATCCCGTGGGAATATCGGGATCAAAAGTAGCCTATAGCCTTCCCCAATAAATGGACTATCCAACACTGAAAGAATTTTTCAAATCGGACCAGTGGTTCCTGAGATTAGCGCGTTCAAACAAACAAAAAAACAAACAAACAAACTCTTCCGCTTTATAATAGTAATAGATACATATAACACACTCATTTATGAAAACAAATATCGGTCTGTGTATCATAAAAAGACTTGTTTCCGACGGGAATCGAAACCGCACCCTTCTGCGTCGGGGTTGGGTATTTAACTATTTACGCAAAACGTGATACAGATGTCGCGAGGATTCCGTAGGTCCGAAACTTGGATCAAAATAATAAGACCATTATAATTATAGTTCACGTACGGCTAGACCGATTGTGATGGAAATTTGATGTACATTTTGTATGCACCGACACGGTGCAGCCACTATGGAAAACTTGTTCCACTGCGGTCTTTACATCGTGTAGATGAGCGTGCTACATAATAGACCCCATCGTCATTTATAATCAGCAGACCTACAGAGCATGTTCAAGCCGAGTGACGTCCACTTGAGGTGTCTGGAAATCGGCACTGCGCAAACGAAAAATTTGCGCGCGAGTTTTTTACAATTACCAGCCTTACAGCCGAATACAGAAACGCCTCTTAAAATTTGAATCGTACTCAAATAATTGAGCAGCTTCTAAATTAATAAATAGTATGGGTTTAATAGTAATAGTAATTTGAGAGGTGCTTAGTTGTTTAAGTAGAACTTAAAGCTTTAGCTGTTAGCTTGAAGCCGATGCATGGATTTGTTAACGTGCGGTCAACAGTCATTTAAACCAGCAGCTCAAGAGTCGCCGAATTTAATTACAGTTCGAGTGTAGAGTCAAATCGAGCGTTCCTCGACGTCGAGTTTATGCTAGACCGGGCTAACGCAGCGTACTACGTGGACGATTGGATGCGAACGTGATTGCGAAGCGATCCGATCCGGTGCGGTGCGGTGCGGAAACAACAAACAGTCGATAGCTATTGAAGTGTCCTACGTGACCAAATGAACGTAAAGTGCGATGCGGCGCGATTCTCGACTGTTCCTTGTTTCCGCACCGCACCGGATCAGATCGCGTTCGCATCCGATCGCCCACGTAGGACGCTGCGTAAGTCCGGGCCGGGGCTAGGACGGAGTACTTTTGTATAAAGACACCACGGACCACGGACAACATGCAAAACAAAAGCTGCCTTCAATTAAAAAGTAGACCGTCCCGGTCTAGTATAAATTCCTTGAAGTCTACAATTATCTGATTTATTAAAATAATTTGTCTTAATTAATGTGAACAATGATCGATCATCCATCATACACTACAGGGGTCAATTCAGCCTCACGGGCTTTTTTCATAGGTGTTTTTTTTAATAAGAAACCCTAAAATTAATCATTTCTTGTTTTTATTGCTCAAGGTAGATAGTAGAAATATTTACAAGGAAAAAGTGGCGCCTAGATGCGTGGTTTGCAGCGCGATCGCCCGGCAAGCGAGGGGTACAGGTTCGAGCCCCATCACAAAATTATTTTTTGATGACGTATTTCTCCTTGTAAATATTTCTAAATAAATATTGGTTAAAAAGGAGAACACGCGGAACACAACTAGTCTATATTAGGTAAGTATGTGTAAGGGAAGTGAGAAAAAAAAATGAATCGAGTAGAAGCAGATGATTTTCAAACAGTTTTACATTGACATACCTTAGGTCGACTCTGTGGGAAACATGGCCATACATTGCCTGAAGCTCATTACTTCTTACTTGATAACCGCATAGGTATTTGTAAGCACTGCTAAGTCGATTTAACGCTGAATTTTTAATATCTAGATAAGAAATATCTATCCAACATTACAACCAAATAAAAACCTCAACATCTTTCAAAAAGAAAAAGAAAACTACTTGAGAAGGTTTGAAATTTGATAGTTCTTGATTTTTATGACAGATATCTTTTACCCAGAGATTGAAAAAAACAACCCTTTAGTAACTCGGAACTTTTGATTTTTGGCACGGTTTTTTTTTCAAAGACTTACTAAATCGCTAATAAATTCCAATACGTAAGACTTTATCGAATAATAATAATAAATAAACTCTGTGAACAACACACAGCGCCATGTAGCCCCGTGGTAAGCTACTAAGCTTGTGTTACGGTGACTAGACAACGAATATATATAACATAGGAATTTTAAATGACTTATAACTTGTAGCATATGCAAAATGCATGCAATTTGCCTTACAAGTCGATGTATTTTCATAGATAAAAACAGTCGTGTGTCTTCCAAAATTACTGTGACATTTTACTTTAAATCTTTCATGAACATAAAATCTTTTATTTTAACTTAGATATTAAATAAAATAGATAATATAACTTATTTAGACAGATTTCTGTAGTATAAGACTCATACTATAAAAATTCATGGTATATTTTATCTATTACAGAAAAAAAAAATTGTATTGAGGTATACTTTACTTCATTTTGTTAAATTTTAACCCAAAAAACCCTAAAAAGAAAAAAGGGTGAAAAAGTGCAAAAAGGGCATGTGAAAGTGTTGAAAATATTGGGAAACAAAAAAACCTAGATTTCTTTTTAAAATATTTTCTTTTATTTACTAAAAAAAAAGTAAATTTTAACATTTTTTACGAAAAACAGCTCAAGTTTTTAAATCACAAAACGATTACTTTGGTACTCTACAAAAAAAAAGTATATATCAACATTATTTCGATAAACAGCCGACAGTTTTTAAATTACAAAACGATTACTTTATTTTAAGTAATTTTTAAGTCGCGCAAGAAATTTTGGAAGTCAAACGTTCCTACTGAAAAATCTATATAAATAAAAAAACCGAGTCAAGAGAACTAAGTTCACGAGTTAACCAGTTCGACTCGACAGCGCAACATCGTTAGACCGCAAGCGACAGACCGCGAGCGACAGGCCGCGAGCGACAGGTCACAAGCGACAGGTCGCGAGCGACAGGCCTCAAGCGACAGGCCGCAAGCGACAGGCCGCGAGCGACAAACGGGTCGTCTCACCTTTTACAAGGTGACACGTTCGCACGACGTGCGTGTGAGGATGATCGATAGCAACATCGAAACCTAGCGTTTGTAGTAGGACATTCTCGTTGAATACTAAGTCTTGAGCCTGAAACAATAGGAAAAAAAACATCATTTTCTATACATAAAAGAAACTCGTACCTATTAGTTACACTATTTATAAGTTTAAACTCAAAAACGGTTGATCCGATTTGCCTGAAAATTGGTGGGAAGGTAGCTTAGAACCAGGACATAGGACATAGGATTACACGGTTTAGTTAAATTATCTATTATTTAAAATGCTGCACGTTACGAAATATCTCTGCTGCTTGCGGTAAAATTAATGACGAATCTAACGACGTACCCACTTATCGAAATCGGTTCAGTCATTTAGTCCCTACTAATTAAATTCCGATTCCTCTATTGAAAATACGATCTATCGATTATTATGGACATTGGAAAGATAGAAGTATTTTCAACAAGGCGAATCCCAAACCTGTTACAAACGTTGTGAATGTTTTGCGAGTTTTAATACAATTTTAGAGATTCGTCTCGTAGAAAAATACTACTGTCCGTAGCTGTCCTCTCCTTTAAGAGAATCCAATCTAGCATTTGGGGACACGATCTGTCTATAATAGATTCCTCCCCTGGGGGTGGCCTGATAGTACAGCGGACCCTCTAATTATACTCTTGTTGGTTATAGCTGGAGACGCTATAACATATATGCGTAGGTTAGAGAGAGATTAGAGAACTGGGTTTGCTTGTCCGTAGCTAAAACGATTATAGGAACTGGACATAACAAGCCTTCTTAAATAGGGAGCACATTCTCACCTGTTCCTGATATTGTTCAGACGTCAACGCACTAACCCCCTCACCTCTGTGGAGGCAGACATGGGCAACTTTTATAACATATTCTAACTTCCTCGGCTGCTCTTCCACCTGCAAACACAATAATACAACCAATTAGCACACAATCTTAGATTACCTAAATGGTGGGCAGTAGGGCATGAATCCCGGGATCCCGGGATATCGTAATCCCGGGATCTCGGACGCAAAAGTTCGATATTATAATCCCGGGATTGAGTGATCCGATATCGAGATTTGAGCAATTTACTATTTGGGTATAAATTAAGGTTTTTAGCTATATTTTTCCTCATGGAATGATTGAATAGAACTATTAAAATTAAACCCAAATTAGTCTACCCCTGAGGAAGAGATCTGTAAAGATTTAGAAGCGTAGGGAATTGGTAAAATGTTTAAAACAATAAAAGTAACGTGATTCATTGCAATTTTTAAGACAATTATTTTTTATACAAGCTCGCATGCAATTTTTTTCTGCTAAAAACATTTTAGTGGTGCGCCTAGAATTTGGCGCGAAAGTTTAGACACTTTCGGGTTTAGGCTATTTGTCCAACATATTTCCAAAATGATGGGGTGGACGGCCCTCGGGGTAACTTATTTACGTAATGAAACCACTGGAGTCTTAAATATATTAAATATTTTAGATTTAACACATTTTTATTGTATTAAATTCGCTTTTTTTAACGATATATAAAATCTCAGTATCAATCCCGGGATCCCGGGATTGAGCTCTTAATATCGATATCGTCCCGAGATTGAAAACCTTCCGATATTGCATGCCCTAGTGGGCAGTCTAACAGCGACGCTCGAATTTTGATCATGTTTTTTAAAGGTATGTGAGTAATTTCCTGAACAGTTTGGACTTTGGAACTGGAGAAGCTCGTCCGTCAGAGACGAATTGGAAATTGATAACTATAAGGCGACCTTTCTCCTCTTTTTGTCTCTAATAAAGACTAGTCCAGATCTATGCACGTAATATTTTATTCATTTTGCGTAAGCCTCGTCCATCATCATATGGTAGGGTAGACTGTCGTAAAAGGTGACCAAAACGGGCCTTCGTGGGTGGCTTCGGCTGCTGCTTCTTACCACCAACAGGCCGCAGTCATAGCCCCAGGCGGACTCGCTCGTGTTCCGCGAACGAAAAACCGTACGATACGTAGACCGGTGCAGCCACTAAGGAAGTCGTGTCGGACTGTTCCACTGCCGTCTTTCTTTCTTTTTTCATTGACCCATCTCTTCATACCCTAGCTGGTTATAGCTTGTGACGCTATAACATATATATGTAGGAGTATTGGAACGGGTTGCTGCCGTCTTTCTTCTTCTAGATGAGCGTGTCACATCTTAAGACCATATCATCACTTACCATCAGGTGAGATAATGGGCAAAAGCTCATCTGTTGTTTAAAAAACAATCAACGTCGATCAGTCCGTTTGTTTTTAATCAGTAGATGCCATAATCGGATAGAACCCAAAATTAAACTTGAGGGAAAGATACGAAGGGCAAGGGCCGAAAATAAATCAGTACTTAGTAAGTAGATAGATCATACAAACAATTTGTTGCACAGCGGGAATCGAACCCGTAAGCTGTGGCGTCATAGCCGGATGTTCTTTAACTAAATTAGTCTTTAGAGTTCAACATCAAAATAATTCGTTTGCGCCTTGGAATGCGACCTCGAAATGAGGTCATGAGACAATTTATCTAAACCATGACCAACTCAACAATTTTTTTTGTAATACTTTTGACAAATTTACACAGATGTAACTAGGCCATCTTGCCATTCGAATTGTATAATATTTAAAACTTTATTTAAATAAAGTAAATGTATTTTAGTATTAAGCATATTTACGTAAAAAAATATGTAACATCTTGCTAGCCAGAGGATGATTCACAAAGAGAAAGGCCATCGTATCTTATAATATAAGTCTGGGTGCTTCATCTTAGACCTCATTAAGACGTGGTGGCCACTGTAACGCCCCCCATCACTGATGGAGCGTCTATATTAAAACTAGCTGACCCGGCAAACGTTGTTTTGCCTTATAAATTATAGATAGTAGCCGATTCTCAGACCCACTGAATACGCATATAAAATTTGGTAAAAATCGGTCGCACCGTTTCGGAGGAGTACGGTAACTAACATTGTGACATGGAAATTTTATATATTAGAAGATAAATATTTGTTTTATTTTGTTTTTAGTATTTGTTGTTGTAGCGGCTACCATCTTCTGTAAAAATTTCAATGGTCTAGCTATTACGGTTCATGAGATACAGCCTAGTGACAGACGCACAGACAGCGAAGTCTCAGTAATAGGGTCCCGTTTTTACCCTTTTGGTACGGAACCCTATAAAAGAGGGTCATTATTCATGAGTACAGCGGTCTTTGACTCATAATCGGTTTGATGATGTGAGCCTCTGGAGGTTTTTCTTTATGGCAAACCAATTTTGATGAAATTTTAATCTATGAAAAACCACGCATCAACGCCACTATTGCATTCTTGCGAAATTAAGGGAATCGGTTTTGACCCGATTTTGACGAAGCTATCTGTTAGTTTAGTTAACTTCTAATTAAGTATACATAATATGTGCAAACTACATACATAATGTTGTTGGTTTCCATACCTTGGCAGCAAGGAAAAGGGCTGCAGCGGCAATCGCATTCCTGTGAAACTGCGTGAACGAGTGGAAAGCGTAGAACCGATGCATGTACACAATAGCTGTGTTTATACATAGTTGAGAGCTGTATATGTACTGAATTAAGGAAATTTCCACAATAATACATAGGTAGATAAATCTAATTAATCAATCATTCAGCCATGTGCGTGGATTAAGTCAACATTAACCTGGAAGATGTCAAACTTAAGTTTAGCATTATCTTATGTGCCAATGCCGGGAAAATCCTATGTACCTAGGTACAAATTATAAAATGAGATCATGTGCATCGCGCGGATTCGCGCGCTACTTTCAATAAAAACCACGTGTGGTTAACAGGATGCCGGGCGTAAGCTGACAAAAAAACAACTGCACGGCATCGCAACAGCAGTCCCCTTAACAGGTAATTCTACCTGCATTACAGCTGTTCTTTGCAACAAAAGATCGATGGCTTAAATAGAACGTCTTGTATTTGTGCCAAATAAATGGTTGCGGCGTTTTGCTTTCGAGTGGTTACGTACCTACTAAGAAATTAAGGAAATTCAGAGTCAATTTAAAAGGACAATGTTATCATCTCTTCTTTAAAAAAAAGTAGTAATAATAAAGTCGATGTTTTCTTCTGTCTGTTACGTGTTACTTTGCTAGGTAACTTCTATATTACGCAACGAATTCAAATAGAATACGTATTAAAGGTATTATAATATTATAACATCGCTCTTACAGTGACAAAAACATCGTAAGGAAACCGACATGTCCTAGGACTCACCACGGTCCGAAGGCAAGGGACATTCGCCAATCCGGAGTAGGCTTCCGTAGTGTTTTACTGCCTAACCCTCTAAGAAGAGGCCCCTGCCATACAGTGGGACCAATTAACGGGCTTATATTACTAGCTGTGTCCAACGGTTTTACTTGCGTAAGTCCCGATCCCGTGGGAATTTTCCTTTTAACCCCTTCTATCGGGTGCAAACATCATATAAAGAACACGATTTCTAAATTTTAGCTCTCTTCTATCAGCGATTTAGGCTGTGCGGTGATCAGTCAGTCAGTCAGGACTGTGTAGGGCTAAAATGCAAATATTTTGCTATGAGTTTAGAGTAAAGAACTGCAGAACGCAACAAGACATAGGTAGGTATAAAAAAGGGATTGGTGATTTGCCATTAATCATGAGGTTAATGACACCAAGTGAAAGGGCCACTGACTTGCCCGACTTCCTGTTCATCTGTCCCTCGGACCATAAAAAAACCGCGTTACCGTCGTCACCTCTCTGCATCAACGCGCCCACGTGAGTTGAAAACAAGGTTGAACAACCTCATAACCTCCCTTATTAACTTTGGCTAAAAATAGCTACGTAAATTCCGCGTAAAATCTATCTTCTACTATCTCTATCTTGGGAAGGTCGTCTTTGTAGAAATAGTGTACCCGCAAGATTAGCTTGAACCGAGTGTGAAATAATTGAATGTGATCCTTCCTACATCCCTAAGGAGAATGTGTAGCTCAATCTTAAATTGTAGCATAAAAATGAGACTTTTAACCAGGTACCAAGAAGTTTCAACGTCTTTTAAACTGTAATTTTATTTAATACTAGCAATGCCCGCGACTTCGTCTGCCTAATTTTTTTGAAAATATAATATAGCCTTTAGCCTTCCTCAATAAATGGACTATCCACCACTGAAATAATTTTTCAAATCAGACCAGCGCGAGCGCAGTGGTACCTGAGATTAGCGCGTTCAAACAAACAAACTCTTCAGCTTTATAATTGTAAAATACCTACATAGGTATTATCTATCATGAAGCAAATACCTATCCTAGTTTTCAATGGTATTTTTCCGCGCGAATTTAGCATAATTTTCAGTACCTATAGATGACGCACTTCAACTGTCTGCGATAATAAATATACTGCGCGTCTATTCAGCTGTATGAGTGATTTTGTGTTTATTTTTATTTGGTGGGTACTAGCTGCGTCCCGCGGTTTCATCCGCCTAACTCTTGATCCTGTGGAAATATTGGGACCAAATGTATATCACTCCTCGATAAGCTTTCTATTGGTGACAGAATTTCTGAAATCGGTCCAGTAGTTTCGGAGCCTATTAGTTACAAAAACAGAAACAAACAAATCTCTCCTCTTTACAATATTAGTACAGATTGAATAGTAGGTAACATGTATTTGTTATCAATATAGGTAAATTTTATGACTATCTATAGAACTGTATGATTGAACTGATTAGGTATTTAGAAAAGACATTATACCTACCAGTTATATTCATATTTTTTTAAATTAGGCACATGTAGATAGTTTTAACAGCTTTTGGAATCGTTTTGAGGTTCGTCTTGTAGAAAATACTAGATCTAGGTACTACCTATCCATAACTAAAACCAAGAGTATTTAGAAAACTGGGCTTAAGTCACCTGAGATTACTTTTTTTTCAGTTATTTTCCATGGTAGTTCCACGAACATGGGAATTACAAGGGTAAACCCGCAAGATATAAGTAGTAGTTAATAAATGATGATTCACAGGAACTTTTATTAATGGTGGTAGTGCCTGGGACAATTATTAGAGGTCTTGCCCAGCACCTATACCAGCTTCCCAGCCTAGTGGCCATGGCCAGAGGAGCATTCAAGCATTCAATGTCTGAAGACATGATTTTATTATGAATATTCGTTTATTATTCAAAATATTCTGACAAACATCACAGTTCTTGACACAAATATAATAAAACTTTTAATAATTATTATTTTGAGGTAATGTTCTCTTTCGCCATTAATATGCATTATGCTTATGATGTATCTAGTTAAATATAATTGGGACTATTCATTTGATATACCAAAAATTCAAATTTATTTTTGTGGTTTCTATACCAATGTCCTATTTCAAACAAACAATAGGTAAATTAAATTTCCATTAACAATGATTGCCAGTTAAATCATCAATAACATTGTCATTTAACATTGGAAACTAATAATTCCTAATGATTTTAGTCATTAGTATAGTCAATTACAGATATCATAAATAATTAACATCAAATGTGTAATAATCACGGTCATAATAATATTATACAATAAACTTAAATTGATTATTTGACAAACTAGACATTGTTGACTGGGTATTTTAACAATTTATAGAATGTCATGCAACAAGGACCTAACTGATGTTTAATGATGGAAAATATCCTTTAGCCGTGCATGCCACATTTAGCCATTCAATTACAAATGCAATCAGACACGCCAAGTACCTACTTAGGTACAAGTAAACATAATAGCTAAATGAGTCAGGCATGTGTGTATGAGTCACCAAACAGCTTACATTGATAAGAAACTGGTAAAGGTACATTTTGTTAATGTTGTTTATAGTTACAAAGTCACATTTAATGTTTACCTAACCTTTGTGGTCATGATCACAAAATATGTACTAGTAGTTCTGTAAACAGTAGACCTAGGGAGCACAACCTTTATTGCTAAGAACAGAGTATTTTGAAGGCTACAACCTTTACCCATTAAAGAGTTTGTGATGACACGGTGGTTCTAGGTGCGTCATCAGGACCTTATGGTTTAGTTTCGCTGAGCCTTTTTCCGCACTTAGCCTCACAATTGGGCCATTGTACGTGATTTCTTAGAGGGCATAAGACGCCACGGGAGCCTACCCCGCATTGGCGAATATCCCATGCCTTCGGACCGTGGTTTATCCTAGGACATGTCGGTTTCCTCACGATGTTTTCCTTCACCGTAAGAGCGATGTTAATAGCGCACTTAAATTTTTCTTAAAGAAAAAGACAAGGTCGGCCTGGATTCGAAACCACGACCTTCGGAATGAAAGTCGCGGTATCTACCACTAGACCAACACCGCTCTTATAGTTAATGGGCCTACGCTATTGGTAGAATCCTAAAAGTGAGGAATTTACTTGATTTTCATGAGCATTTCTCTTCATCACTTTGAAGCTCTGTTCAGATCTTCACCAAAATTTTATGAGATCGTGAGACTTGGCCTAGCTTTACAAAGAAGCGCAGACAAACATATTTATTTGATTAGTTTCCTTGTTTTTTGCATGTGTTCTCATTAAAATAGTAGTTTCATTTGTTTACGTAGCAGTTGAAAAATATTGTGCAATATTAAAGTAGATTACTTGGAAACCATCCATACTTTTATTATTGTACAAAGCAAAGTGCTGCTATCATCTCATTGACAAAATATTTGTAATTCAATAGCCATTTGATAATAAATAATGTTGTCAGCCATGTATCAGTATCAGGGGTTGTAGCTCTAGCAGAGAAGAGCTACCTGATCTCTTCCCGTGGGTATTGTAAAAGGTGTATAAGGGATCTGGAGAAGATTAGTGAACATAGAATTCTCCCCCCCTCGCAATGGCAGGTAAACTAGGAGGGTTGGTAATTACTTAATATAAACAAATCTATTTGCAGTCAATGTTGGCTACCTGTCCGACCCCAAATAATTTTTAGTGGACCCTAGGCGCCTTAAAGGGATGCAACCTAGGACATTGTTCTGTTGAAAGGCAGAGCAATTTGATAATGAAATGTTTATGTTGATAAAAAACAAACGATTTCAGAGGTGAACGACCTCATTTTGGATGGCCAAACTTAGATTGTTCCGAGAGATATGCACACAAGTCAACAAATGCTTTGTCACCTTTTCTCTCCTGTGGAATGTCACTCACAAGGGTAAGACAAGCATAAGATGCCCTTAGGAATGATCCTGAGTGATGAAATTGTTGTTACAACGACTTTGATGAACGTGACTAATCGCATACCTAAATTATCAATATCTGAGAAACGTGACTGGGTACCAGGAAAATATGATAACATTGGAGATCGATAATTCTTAGAATATGCGTAGACATCGTAAAGAGAAGGTATAAACGGGGTTATTTTAGCATGGCACAGGTCGATTACCGAGCCGCCCTACGTCACGCGCAAGCGTTTCGTCAACGTACAGCTGTCGTAGGATTGACCTCGAAAAATACCACGCGAATTCCGACCCTAACCTATATACAAACAATCAAATAAACGCGAACTTGTTAGGAAATTATAGCTCTTACCTTCTGAAACAAAGACGTTACTCATTCCCAGCGGGAAATCCCACATTTCCAAGCGAAAGTACGAGCAACTGACGCCGCAACCATTACAAAATTTCGTCATTTTTCAACCGATGCACATAATCACAAAGCACTTTAGAACACTCTTAGCACATTTAGGCACGTCCTAAATAGGTTTTCATACATGAAAACACGACGCAAACTCGTGTTTTACGCGTTTCACGCACATGACTCGACAAAAACAATGCACTGAAATCACCACTTTTTTGAAAAGGATACACTTGAAGCCTCTGTCCCATATCTTGTATTAGATTTGCGGCCTGCTGCCGATATGCTAATTCTTTATCTGCATCTAAACCGCATTTTCTGCTTGGTGAATTCTGTAGTTGTTCTTTTGTAAAATACCATTTTTCTTGCCCTCCAGCCATTGAACGGATGTTCAGACTGCGCGCGAGAAAGCACGACGGAAAGCAGCGCTCCGTCTACGTGCTTGAGTGGGAAAGGGACAGCGCTATGCCAGCGGCGACCGGATATTGACAACGTTAACATTTGAATAACTTTTAAATTAAAAAACCAACATTTTACGAAGATTTCACTGTTTGATGATGCTAATTGACAACAAAAAACACGATAAAATAATTGGACGCAATAGCACAGTAATATTCAGTCACAAAATAACAAGTCACATAATCAGATTTTTGATAGGTATTTTCCAAGACGCCATTGCAAAACTTGCTTGTGTAACGTAGTGAAGACTCCGGTGGTAAAAAGATGTTCTGCAGCAAACACAGGTTAGTTTCACTTTGCCACTATGTTTCTTTTTGTAGTTTAGAAGATTGTCTCTCTTTTGTAAGTATTTTTGTTACGAATCGTTTACTTTTTGTAGTAGAAAATTGCAATTTAAAATTACGAACATAGGGACTCTGTCACACCGTACAAATGGCCGCCCTCCACTGTTTACAATAAATTTACTCTTTACTAGTGTAGAATTCATTAATGATGGATGACTTAAAAGGTACTTAGTAATGCGATAATTAGTAAATTATTTTTAGGAACTGTTTAATTACAGTGATAACTGCAACGGTTAATTACTAGGGTGATTAAGAACTTATTCGTAGTTTTTATGACAGGTAGTGAGTTCAATTTTCGCGGCTTGTTGAGTTTTCTCTTCTCAAAGATAAATTACAATGAAAATTATCTCTTAGCATTTGAATCAATTAATTATTTAGAAAACATGTCCAAAAGCTTGCCCAGATGAGGCGCTCAAGCTCTAACTTAAGTGTTCTATAAATATTTGTCTATTATCGGTCCTTAACTACTTTGTGAAAATATTCAATTACCTACCACAGCAATATGTATTCTTTTCGAAGTGAAAATAATTTTCATTTGATTGCTCACAATATTCGTATAAAACAACGTAAGTACATAATATTCTAATAGCACGTAATTTTTTATCTGGATTCATACATAAGTACTATATAAATGTTGATTCATACATAATATTACTAGCTGACCCGACGTTGTTTTGCCTTATATATTATAGATAGTAGCCGATTCTCAGACCTACTGAATACGTATACAAAATCTCATAAAAATCGGTGGCGCCGTTTCGGAGGAGTACGGTAACTAACACTGTGACATGGAAATTTTATTTAAAAAAACGGGGCAAGTGCGACACTCGCGCATAAAGGGTTCCGTACCACTATCACAATTGGATATGGAACCCTAAAATGGTTTACAACAACCAATTTTTAAATTTTATAGGAAAATATGAAATATTTATCTTCGATTCTTACTCCCATCAAACGACCGAATCAGTCAAAAAAAAAAACCTTGGCACAAAGAAAATCTGAAACATAAGAGAAACTCTTTGGTAAGTAAGGCAGACTGGTATTTTGACAGATAGGGCAGCCATTTTGAATTCCATGACCAACTCGATTTGTCCTCCTGTCCCTGTTCCTGTCCTGACTCCTTGTTATTTTTGAAACACGTTTGTTGTATGGGAGCCCCTTTTAAATAATTGTTTTATATTGTTTTTAGTATTTGTTGTTGTAGCGGCAACCGAAATACATCTTCTGTGAAAATTTCAACCTTCTAGCTATTACGGTTCATGAGATACAGCCTGGTGACAGACGGACAGACGGACAGACGGACGGACGGACGGACGGACGGACGGACGGACGGACGGACGGACGGACGGACGGACGGACGGACGGACGGACAGACGGACAGGCGGACAGACGGACAGACGGACAGACGGACGGACGGACAGACAGACAGCGAAGTCTCAGTAATAGGGTCCCGTTTTTACCTTTAGCTACGGAACCCTAAAAAGATTAGAACATTATTAATGTCTTGGATTTTCTAATGTTCAACACTGAATCCCCATACTTAGGTATAATATTTACCTACCCACTTTTAAAAAAATAATTATAAATTCGTGTCGAAATAAATACTTTCTGAGTACTATCTCCCTGAAAACTGCGGTCTAAATTACTCACCCTGTATAAAAGTTGTGGCGCTACCTATCGGTAAGAAATAATACATAGTCAAAAAACCGGTCAAGTGCGAGTCGAACTCACCCGCCGAGGGTTCCGTACTCATGTACGAACGACTATATTTTGTGGGTCTGTTTATACCAGGAATCAAAGACCAGAGGCCAACTTACACTGGTTTTATGTTTTGTATGGGGAAATAACATCCTTTTTTTACGACTTTTTTTTTGTAATTTTTCCTATGCGCTTGCAGACCTTGCTTTTTGCCAAATATCGTGATGACTCGCGTCTCTCACATGGTTTATTCTCTATAACGGTACCTGTGCCGGGCGAGTGTCTGTCTGTACACTGGACCACGCGGTTCTCAACGACTTTAGCAAATCAATGTAATTTGTTTACTATTGTCTCCAATTTTACTAAACTAAACGTCTACTCTACATGTCTTAGCTTAGGACTCGCCGCGGTCCAAGCAATGGCTGGGACATTTACCATACCGGAGTAGGCTCTCGTGGCGGCTTACTGCCTAACGTCTCTAAGAGGAAACCCTTTCCCTGCAAGCTTATTTATTTTATTTAAACTGAATTACTTATTACTTTTTTCCACATTTCCAGTTGAAAGACCCACAATGTTGCAGCCCCGTAAAGTGCTCCACTTGCCCAAAGTGCGGATGCTGTCCCGCGGCGGTAAAATAACGTCTGGTGTTAGAATTACCAACGTAAAGACCATACGACCTGTCAACCCTGAGGCTGCGAAGCAACAGGAGGAAAATAAGCTGAGAGCTCAGGTATACATTTTTAAGGTTCCGTAGCCAAATGGCAAAAAAACGGAACCCTTATAGATTCGTCATGTATGTCTGTCTGTCCGTCCGTATGTCACATCCACTTTTTTATTACATAACTGCCCGAATGTTTGTTGGTTCTCCTCTACTATAGATCGTATTTTTAACCGATTTTGATAGAACTTGGTATCCTGTAACTATGAGTTTTTGTCTTGGGGGATTTTGGATTAGTGGTGTATTTCTCTCTCAAATATTTGATATTTCCGCACTATGGGTTCTGTTTTCGATATTTTTTTACAAGGTAGTAACTTCAAGTTAGTCTTATACAAATTTGGTGAAAATCTAGTGAGGATCTTCGATTTGATGAGCACAAAAGTTCTTCTAGAATCAAATCGTCGAAATCTAAAAATCGAAAAGTGAGCGATTTACTGTATGTAAATCGCTCAATTTTCGATTTCTACCTAAAGAATACGCCCCTTATCGCTACAATATAAAGTTCTACATTGATAGCGACCTTTACCATTGATACCTTTTCATCACAAACTCCTGCTTTTCTGAAGGTAGTAAAATATCTATTTAGGTCCTTCAAATACAGTGCTTGCGAGATTAACTCTGTTCGCAAAACTAGTATTACGTAATATGTAGAAATGAAATAGTTATTATATTAGCTATTTTTGTCGACCCACAGCTCCAAAAGGAAATAATATCACGTTCGCGTCAATGCGCGTACCCGAGCTACGAATGCTGGCAACCCTGCGTGTCAGGCAGGCAACACTGTGCCTTGCACATCACTCGCGAGCCGGGCGCTCCTCACACGCAGTGTAGCCACGTCAGCCAGGGGGAACGGTGCCAGTTGCCAGCTCCGGCTGTCACTCCACCAGAGTAAGTTGTATATAATGTTGTATGTACTGGCAACCCTGCGCCTTGCACATGTTTGTTTCTATCTGTCAACTTTGAAAGTTCTTGTCACGGAAAAGACAAAGCATGTTCTCACTATGAACACTTTACCTACATTGTGACCCTCTAACTAAGGATGAATTTCCCAAAATTCCCTCTTAGTGCTCGCTGTGTGGCAAAAAATAGAGAATATAATGGGGGCGCCACTTTTTAAGCCTAAACTATTTTGTTATGGCAACACTGGACATTTCTCGTTTATAGAAGAAAATTGTTACTAGTAAAAATAAAATAAAAAAGTCTCGACACAAGACATTTTTGCCAACCTCAACGACGAAATAATTATTTAGCCATTCATCACCCTAAGGCCTTTCGTATCGTAGTTTTCATCCTTAGGCAAATTTTGCGCCAAATATTAAAATATTTAGAAAGAAAAGGAATAAATATTTTATATTTTCTTGGTCTTGGCCATTGTAACATGGTCGAAATTTCGAGGTCAGAGAATTAAAAAGTAAAAATCACGCGATTAGGACTCCGGGAAAACATAAAATGATGAGTTAATTTTATCGTGTTAGTTAAATGTTTGTTTGTATTACAGGCTATGTTTCGAGCACGCGCGCCTGGCGCTTCTGGCCCGGCAGCGCACCGCCGCGCCGCCGCCGCCAGTCGCCTCCACCGAGACCGGCCTCACGCAGCTGCAGCATTACGTAAAGTTAGTTCCACACACGCTACACACTACACACCACAGATATACATATAAATAGACCACGCGAATTCATGTCCTTCGCGTGTCAGAAAAACGCGAAAACCCTGACAAAACGTCGCGGTAGTCGGCGCTAACTGTCTGCGCGCGTCTATAGTTGCCGGACGACCGTACAAACTAATAAAATGCCTCGTTGCGTGCATCGTTACGTGATTAATAACTCCAAAAAATTCGAGCACCCAAAGGCAGGAACATATTTTCTGTGGCTGTCACGTTACAGTAGGTATTAAAAAGTCGGCACGCTCGGTTTCAATACAAATCGAAATACATGTGACGTCTACCTATATCTATGTCTGCTGGTGTACCCACGCGCACGCTACACACGCTATTTGTGGGGGTTTCATACTTCAAAACTATCTTCGTTTCTATCTAACGGCACTAAATACATGATAGTAGAAGACTCGCTCCGCAAAGTCATTTAAATAATAGTGATTCTCGCTACGACCCAATAAAGCGCAATTCAGCGCTAACTCGCTACAGCTATTTTCACCTGAAGTAGTAAGGAAAGGCATGGCTTCACGATAAATTGCGGGGCGGGACAGGCCTGCTAATTTAACAATTAAACAGTTAATATTTTTTATTTTTATTGCTCAAGGCAGTGTACTAGAAATATTTTACAAGGAGATAATATGCATCATCAAAAATCCACCTGTCACAAGATTCGAATCCATGCCCCTCCCCCGCTTGCGCACTCGCCCGGCAAGCGAGGGGCACGGTTTCAAATCCTGTCACGGCAAAGTTTTTTGGTTTTTGTTGAACCATTTATTTATGTGAAGCATTTACTTTAAATTTTTTTTCAAGTTTACAAAAATCGTAGAAAAAGCTAGTAATTTGTAACTTCCAGGACGGAAAGACCTCGCACAACGTCTTGCGCCTCCTCAGTGTCAGTAGTGAGCGAACCTTCCGAGCCGGAGCAGACATCGCCCGGTGCCATCGACCCCTTCAGTGAGTTTATGAACCGTAATAGCTAGGCAGTGGAAATTTTCACAGAAGATGTATTTTTTTTAACCGCTTTCTCAGTGCAACATTCACACGGAATAACTATTTCTTTTAACTGTTTTAATCAGAAGAATTGGACGCGACAACAATCAACAGTGCCCACTCGACATCCATCCTGGAATGCGGCAGTGAGACCGACAGCGAGCCCGACGACGTGACGCTGCCGGGCGGCGTCGCCGGCGGCAACTGTCGACACACGAGCTACGCAGACGACACCGAGGACGCGCCCACGGAGGGGGGACCGCTTTGGTAACCTTTGGTCGACAGCGAGATAACATATACAGCTCCCATTCGACGTCCATCCGTCGAGTGCGGCAGTGAGACCGACAGCGAGCCCGACGACGTGACGCTGCCGGGCGGCGTCGCCGGCGGCAACTGTCGACACACGAGCTACGCAGACGACACCGAGGACGCGCCCACGGAGGGGGGACCGCTTTGGTAACCTTTGGTCGACAGCGAGATAACATATACAGCTCCCATTCGACGTCCATCCGTCGAGTGCGGCAGTGAGACCGACAGCGAGCCCGACGACGTGACGCTGCCGGGCGGCGTCGCCGGCGGCAACTGTCGACACACGAGCTACGCAGACGACACCGAGGACGCGCCCACGGAGGGGGGACCGCTTTGGTAACCTTTGGTCGACAGCGAGATAACATATACAGCTCCCATTCGACGTCCATCCGACGAGTGCGGCAGTGAGACCGACAGCGAGCCCGACGACGTGACGCTGCCGGGCGGCGTCGCCGGCGGCAACTGTCGACACACGAGCTACGCAGACGACACCGAGGACGCGCCCACGGAGGGGGGACCGCTTTGGTAACCTTTGGTCGACAGCGAGATAACATATACAGCTCCCATTCGACGTCCATCCGTCGAGTGCGGCAGTGAGAGCGACAGCGAGCCCGACGACGTGACGCTGCCGGGCGGCGTCGCCGGCGGCAACTGTCGACACACGAGCTACGCAGACGACACCGAGGACGCGCCCACGGAGGGGGGACCGCTTTGGTAACCTTTGGTCGACAGCGAGATAACATATACAGCTCCCATTCGACGTCCATCCGTCGAGTGCGGCAGTGAGAGCGACAGCGAGCCCGACGACGTGACGCTGCCGGGCGGCGTCGCCGGCGGCAACTGTCGACACACGAGCTACGCAGACGACACCGAGGACGCGCCCACGGAGGGGGGACCGCTTTGGTAACCTTTGGTCGACAGCGAGATAACATATACAGCTCCCATTCGACGTTCATCCGTCGAGTGCGGCAGTGAGAGCGACAGCGAGCCCAAAGACGTCACGCTGCCGGCTAACTCAGGAACAACCCATAATTTCTTTGAAACTATCTGGCTAATCCAGAACTACCCATAATTCCTTTGAAGCTAGTCTATCTAATCCGGAACTACCCATACTTCCTTTGAAAGCAATCATGCTAATCCGGAACTACCCATATTTCACTACAAATATTATTAAATAACGGGGTATTTACCATGTTTAAATTTGTTTTAACGGAGCTCGATATTTGGCCAGTCTCGTGAACAAGCCAGTTGATATTACTGGCGAAATATCGAGCTCCGTTAAAACTCCTATTTTCCAAAAACCCTTTCTTAGTGAATGCCTACACATTACAAAGAACACATTCTCCAAATTTCATGTCTCTAGGACCAGCCGTTTGGGCTCTGCATTGATATTTAGATCAGTCAGGACTTTGGACCAACCCAGCTAATTCAAACTTCTGTCTCCAGGCATGCAGGCGTGTTCACGGCGGAGGAGGCGGTGCGCGAAACCGCGGGGGTGCTGCGTGCCCTGCAGGCGGCCTACGTGCGGCAGATGGCGCGCCTCACGCAGCTGTTACACACCGCGCGGCGGGACCTAGCGCAGGGGCTGAAGCAGGAGCGGGACCAATGTTGTATGTACATGTATAGGCAGGCGGCCTACGTGCGGCAGATGGCGCGCCTCACGCAGCTGTTACACACCGCGCGGCGGGACCTGGCGCAGGGGCTGAAGCAGGAGCGGGACCAATGTTGTATGTACATGTATAGGCAGGCGGCCTACGTGCGGCAGATGGCGCGCCTCACGCAGCTGTTACACACCGCGCGGCGGGACCTGGCGCAGGGGCTGAAGCAGGAGCGGGACCAATGTTGTATGTACATGTATAGGCAGGCGGCCTACGTGCGGCAGATGGCGCGCCTCACGCAGCTGTTACACACCGCGCGGCGGGACCTAGCGCAGGGGCTGAAGCAGGAGTGGGACCAATGTTGTATGTACATGTATAGGCAGGCGGCCTACGTGCGGCAGATGGCGCGCCTCACGCAGCTGTTACACACCGCGCGGCGGGACCTGGCGCAGGGGCTGAAGCAGGAGCGGGACCAATGTTGTATGTACATGTATAGGCAGGCGGCCTACGTGCGGCAGATGGCGCGCCTCACGCAGCTGTTACACACCGCGCGGCGGGACCTGGCGCAGGGGCTGAAGCAGGAGCGGGACCAATGTTGTATGTACATGTATAGGCAGGCGGCCTACGTGCGGCAGATGGCGCGCCTCACGCAGCTGTTACACACCGCGCGGCGGGACCTAGCGCAGGGGCTGAAGCAGGAGTGGGACCAATGTTGTATGTACATGTATAGGCAGGCGGCCTACGTGCGGCAGATGGCGCGCCTCACGCAGCTATTACACACCGCGCGGCGGGACCTGGCGCAGGGGCTGAAGCAGGAGCGGGACCAATGTTGTATGTACATGTATAGGCAGGCGGCCTACGTGCGGCAGATGGCGCGCCTCACGCAGCTGTTACACACCGCGCGGCGGGACCTGGCGCAGGGGCTGAAGCAGGAGCGGGACCAATGTTGTATGTACATGTATAGGCAGGCGGCCTACGTGCGGCAGATGGCGCGCCTCACGCAGCTGTTACACACCGCGCGGCGGGACCTGGCGCAGGGGCTGAAGCAGGAGCGGGACCAATGTTGTATGTACATGTATAGGCAGGCGGCCTACGTGCGGCAGATGGCGCGCCTCACGCAGCTGTTACACACCGCGCGGCGGGACCTAGCGCAGGGGCTGAAGCAGGAGCGGGACCAATGTTGTATGTACATGTATAGGCAGGCGGCCTACGTGCGGCAGATCGTTTTCAGAACACAGGTATTGCTTGGTGATTTCAATTGCACTTTATTGTGTCTTTGCAAGGATCACTTTTATTTAAATGACGTTCAACGGTGTAGCTTTTGTACTTGTACTATTTATGTATTCTGTGGTTTGGGCTTAGATTGCGCTGTGTGTAACGTCCTCCAATATTTATTTTATGGTGGTTTCCCTTCCAGGCAGTATAAGCTCCATGACGCGGTCCCGCGGCGGGCTCACACCCCGCGAGCGCCGGCAGCTCAAGAAGCTGAAGGCCTACGCGGGCTACCACCGTACGCACGGCACGCACGCGCTCCTAGCCAGGAACTTGAACAAACGGAGGGCTAAGGTAACGTATCTATCTACTTATATTTATATCGTTCTCCATACAAACGTAGTCGACTGTTTCCTCTCTGGAAAAGACATTAGAGGAAAGATGTTTATGCCATAAAACCTATATCTGACAAGGCCCTATGTATTGTATCATAAAGAAAAATTAAAATTTAAAAAAAATCACGAACACCCGAATGTGATGCAGAAGGTTGCGGGTTCTATTTCCGACGGGACCAAATATTTATTCTAATTAAGTTTGACTTTTTGTGGTTTAGTTAGAGGTATAGGTATATTTTGCAATTTAAGGCATTTTTATTTTAAAATGAATATTTGTTTCTGGTCTGGGTGTCTCTATGTATACTATGTACCTATGTATTTACAATAGAAAATAAATATTAATATCATATCTGTAGTCTAGTCACCGTAACACAAGCTTAGTAGCTTACCACAGTGCTAGATGGCGCTGTGTGTTGTGAAAATTTATTTATTTTATTTGATTGAAGGTGAACGATTGCCACACAAACCGGCCGTTACCATCGGCAGCGAGATGTACATTCTCCGAGGGCGGAGTGAGGTGTGGGACCCACGTGGTGCCCGCCTCCAAACACTGCCTCAAGCACATCCTGCATGACAGGCACCAGGTATGAGCGTGCTGCAGTTTACACCCAACATACTTAATTAGATAATCATCAAACGATTCCATCTTAATCATCAACCGCTTCCATCTATCTACACTTCTACACTAATATTATAAAGAGGAAACATTTGTATTTGTGAGTCCCCCATAACGGTTTCTCATGTACTAATTTATACAAAAGACAGTTTCTCATGTACTAATTTATACAAAAGTGAGTTTCTTATGTACTAATTTATACAAAAGACAGTTTCTCATGTACTAATTTATACAAAAGTGAGTTTCTTATGTACTAATTTATACAAAAGATAGTTTCTCATGTACTTATTTATACAAAAGACAGTATCTCATGTACTAACTTATACAAAAGACAGTTTCTCATGTACTAATTTATACAAAAGACAGTTTCTCATGTACTAATTTCTACAAAAGACTTTCACATGTACTAATTTCTACAAAAGACAGTTTCTCATGTACTTATTTCTACAAAATACAGTTTCTCGTGTACTTATTTCTACAAAAGACAGTTTCACATGTACTAATTTCTACAAAAGACTGTTTTACATGTACTAATTTCTACAAAAGACAGTTTCACATGTACTAATTTCTACAAAAGACAGTTCCACGTGTACTAATTTCTACAAAAACAATTTCCCATGAATAAATTTCATGTAAAAAAATAGATAAATAGGAATTCCTAAAACGCAACTATGTCATTTCAATTGCTTATATTGAAATAGTTGCGTTTTACTTACCGGCCACTCAGAAAGCGACCTGTAGTGTTCGGTAAGCATGGCTAAACGCCATGCACGAACACTACAGACAGTTTCTCACGTACTGATTTTTACTGAATGCATTTTATTCATGTACTTACCTTGTAATTTCCAGTGTCATAAGTGTTCCCCTATTCCATAATTCAATGGTATCGTTCCCCACAGGTGCTGTTCAAGCCGTGTGGCGACATGCGCGGCGTGGCCACGTGCCGCGAGCCGGTGGCGCGCTCGCCGCTGCCGTCGCTGGCGTGTCGCTACCACACCGACCCGCCTTCTTACACCGTCTTTACCTCCAAGGTTACTCTCTCATTCAACCCTATTCTAAAATATTCCAAATTAAAGAATTTTTGAAATCGGTCCAGTAGTTTCGGAGATTACCCCCAATATACATACAGTCATACATACATACATACATACATGTTACCAATCTTTATAATCTTCTAATATATAAAATTTCCATGTCACAATGTTAGTTACCGTACTCCTCCGAAACGGCTTCACCGATCTCCACCAAACTCCACATGCGCATTCAGTAGGTCTGAGAATCGGCTACTATCTATAATTTATAAGGCAAAACAACGTTTGCCGGGTCAGCTAGTATTAGTATAGATAACACCCTGCATAAATGTAGCCTACCTGACTGTACCTTCGTTCGCGATACAACCTACTCCTGTCGGGAATAATATCATATTTTTGATGTGAAACATCTATAGGCACGGGTAAACCTAACCTGGCGATACGGGCCATGGCGCCGCTTCGCCACGTTATAAGTATATATTTACCTACCTATATGATGGAATATAATATGTACTATTATATACATAGCGAGTCGATGTTTCACATCTGTTTTTATTTATTTTTTACAGAAAGACGACTCGGACAGCGACACAGATTCTCGAATTTCCCACAACAGCGACGGGTCTCAAACCCCCGACCACTCCGAGGAGAGAACTGACACTGCTGAGTGCACAGAACCATTACCCTCGGATCCGCTGCAGTTCACGCTACCCTCGGATCCGCTGTCGTTTGAATGACGAATGGACCTAGACCAGTACTTGATGACGTCTGGTCTTGAGCTTTAAAATTAGTGGCGATAGTGAGAAGAAAACAGCCATTAGTGCAGTTTATTGACAAGGAAACAGCTATTCGTGTAGTTAATTGACAAGAAAACAGCCATTCGTGTAGTTTATTGACATGAAAACAGCCTTTAGTGATGTTTATTGACAAGAAAACGCCATTCGTGTAGTTTATTGACAAGAAAACAGCCCTTAGTGACGTTTATTGACAAGAAACAGTCATCAGTGACGTTTATTGACGAGAAAACAGTCATTAGTCAAGTTTATTGACAAGAAAACAGCCATTAACGACGTTTATTGACAAGGAAACAGCCATTAGTGCAGTTTATTGACAAGAAAACAGCAATTAGTGAAGTTTATTGACAAGAAAACAGTCATTAGTGACGTTTATTGATAATAAAACAGCTATAAGTGAAGTTTATTGACAATAAAACAGTAAAGTTTATTAACAATAAACAGCCATTAGTGACAAAGATGTTAAAAAAACATTGCTGAGAGAACAATGATTAATAATAACCATTGACACATAGTGCATAGAAGCGATAAGGATGATACGATTACCGATTATACGATTAGTGATGGATATTGGATAGTGTATGAAAAACAGTATATTAGAGCGAAAAAGTGTGTTAAACATTTAAAACATAGTGTCCAAAACATAGAAAAACTTCACTACAATACCAATTGTTGCATTTATTAGCAGTTAGCCAGTGCAGCCATTAAAGAAGACCTGTCGGAGCTTGTTACTCTGCAGTTTCTTAATATTTTTAAGCTGCTACATTTGAATGTGTGGCGGTAAATCTTAAAGGCGCCGCTGCGTTTTGTTTTACGTACTCAAGTTGAGCACGTGTCGTTCGGCATGCATCTGTAAATGTTTGGCGTGCGTGAAACAGGCGTGAAACACGCCTCGGGATGTCTGCTTGCACCCTAGTCCCTAACATTACATGTAATTTAGGTATTGATAGATCATTTATTTGATCAAATACTAAGGCCGGCTTGCAAACTGATTCCTAAACATGTTTATGCTTTTAAATGTGATTAAGAACCCATAAAAATATCGAATACTATCAAAGTGTGACAATGTAATAACAATCTTCTATATAAGCTCAATTTTTTTGTCATTAAACCTAAAACAGACCAAACGAAACATACAGTACACGTATAAAGAAATTGTGGTCTGTTTTAGGTAAAGTGTCACCATGTATTTTAAGGTTTATGTAAATAGTCCAATGTTCGATTTTTCTTAAATAATTTTTAAATTTGATTGAGCTAAATGGCTAAATATATTTTTAAATGTTCTAACGTAAGCCGCCCTAGCTATTGATTGTAAAGAAAACATACTTACTAAGCATTTACCATTAAAATAATATTTGTATTAAAGTAGCCAAGAAACTAAAGAAACTGCTAAAGAATATAAAATAAGTTATAAAAGATCTGTGTGTTATAAAGTTATAATACTAATAAATAATTGAGAAATCATTTCGTATGTTCTGTTATGGATGACTAGCAACATCTCGCAATTTCACTCCCGTAGGTTCGAACCACTCAAACCCGTGGGACTATATCGGTCTGCTATAGTTAAACCGATATAGTCCCACGGGTTTGGGTTCATACTTCTACCACAAGTATGTACCTCTACTAGAATGGAATAACACATAGTAGCCTAAAATATTACTCCTACGTCGAATTGAGTTTTATAACAACTAGCTGTGCCCCGTGGTTTCTCACCCGCGTAAGTCCCGATCCCGCGGGAATATCGGGATCAAAAATAGCCTACATATCAAAATCGGTTAAGCGGTGTAAAAAAAAAAAAAACCTGAATTCATCCATGATTGACTGGTCAACGCACAGCCTACTACTACGAGTATATATTGCTGATAAGGGGTTATTTATAGAAGAATATTATTGATTTATTCTTATAAAACACAATTAAAATTAAAAACTAAATTAAAACTAAAACTGATTAAAATAAAACTAAACTAAATCTAAATCAGCTAAAAACTTGGTGGAGGGAAAAGTGCCCAGAATACTGGCTGCATTGCCCCGTTGTATACAAATACTTATTTTCTGGGCAAAATACAAGCCAGCATTCCGGTCACCCGATGCCTCCGAATCAAGAAAAAAAGAAGAATCCGATAAGAAAGGATTTTTCAAAAATCCCACGGGATGCACTAAGGACATATGCGGGTGAAACCACGGCACGGGACACATCTAAAAAGCTGTGTGCAGCAGCCGTGCTAAGCCAGAAAACGATCCTGGAAGGCAGTTTTCGAAGAAAAATATTAATAAACGTCAATGTCAAATTGTAATCAGTTTACTGTCAAAAAAATCAATCAAATGCACAAAAAATCTCGCGTTGTGTGGTGTTGTAAACAATTTTTCTATGAATTTTTAAATAAATTCCGTTTTTGTACTTGAATTTTGTATTTTAAATTAGAAAAGAAACAGTAAGTGTGTGTGCTCTCAGTGTTACTGTGTTTACTGCTCAAGACTATTATTCTAAACAGGTAAGTTTGAAAAAATCGCCTTGATTTATATTATTTTAAACATTTTATAACTAGACACATTAAATAAATGAAGTCAATAGCCTTTATGTGTTATTTATATTAGCCATTGAATTTAGGTAACTTAGTTCTAAGGGTTTTGATTGATAAAAGACAGTAGGTAAGTACATAGCCAGGAATAGTAAACCTACCCCCTTATTACAACAATATGTTTTTCACTATTTAATTTCAAATAACACTTAATAATTCAGCTCAGACCATAGACCAGTACGCGCAACCATTCACTTAAAATACAAAGAAAACTAATGATTAAGAATATCTACCGTCAATAATATTGACTATAACACACTAACAATAAAGACAATTTCCTAATTGATTTACATAGCAGTTTTTATTTAGTAAGTACAGTAGAATTAGACTAGAAAAACAATATAACAATATAGTGGAAAGCATTAGAAAAGCCTAAATAACATAAATCTTCATAAGAACAAAGAAAGAAAAATAGTATGCACCCGAAACCTAAAACACAGTTAGACAAAAGACAACTTATTTCAGCATTGGAGAATAACCAATCATTACCTAAAAGCTTCTAAAAAAGGTCTTCAAGACAGAACTGCGTAAATCAGTTTGTCCAAAACAAAATCCTACAGATTTTTATGAAAACTTGTAGTACTCTGAAGTTAGTTAGTTTCGTTGAGCCTTTTCCGCACTTAGCCTCACAATTGGGCCATTGTACGTGATTTCTTAGATGGCTTAAGACACCACGGGAGCCTACCCCGCATTGGCGAATATCTCATGCCTTCGGACCGTGGTTTGTCCTAGGACATGTCAGTTTCCTCACGATGTTTTCCTTCACCGTAAGAGCGATGTTAATAGCGCACTTAAATTTTTCTTAAAGAAAAAGACATTGGTGCGCAGTCGGCCTGGATTCGAAACCACGACCTTCGGAATGAAAGTCGCGGTATCTACCACTAGACCAACACCGCTCTCGACATTGTAGCGGTCGTGGGGAGTCCTTGGATGGATGTGGCTCGCGATCGCTATTTGTGGCGTCATATGGAGGAAGCCTATGTTCAGCAGTGAAAGAATAATGGCTGAGATGATGATGATGATATTTATTGCAATCCAATACGTACCTAATAATGTACCTACACGTATTAAAACTTGCCGCGTGAAATAGGCGACATTATAATTAATTGCTTTCAATTTTGTCGTAGGCGACAAGGTCTTCGCTGACATGATGATGTCAATTTACTGTCTCTGATGCAGTGAGCGACAGTTGTGGGTTCGTTTTCCGTCGTGAAATGGTTTATAAAATACTAGCTTTGTCCCGCGGTTTCACCCGCGTAAGTCCCGATCCCGCGGGAATATCGCGATAAAATATATCGGTTATTCCAGGTCTCCAGCTATCTACATACCGAGTTTCATTGTAATCGGTTCAGCGGTTTTTACGTGATTGAGTAACAAACACACACACATACATACATACATACTCACAAACTTTCAGCTTTATAATATTAAGTTGGATAGGAAGTAGGATGATCTACAGATATAACTCTGGTTTATAGAGTATGTTTATATGTGTTTTTAAAATGCGACTGGTGCAGTGTTTGTGTAGTGGTCGATAACTCGACTTTCGTACCGAAAGTCATGCGTTAGAAGCCCGGCCAACAGCACACTAATTAATTTTTCTATGCTAATATTATACAGAAGAACGATTTATTTCTTTGTTTGTAATGAATACTATACTATGCAGAGATTACTTAGTCATGAGTTAATCATCGTTTATACGTTTAAAGTTTTAAGGAAAATAAATCTACGTATATTTGACGCGTACCCCTAGAACAATCATTATTTAACGGTCACCCGACACATAATGACGTCTTTCACTACATATTTGGAATCCATACCTATACATTTAGAATTTTAATTGAGAGTCCGTATGCCTTAAGGTGAAGCATTGATTAACTTAAAAACTCATTGCCGCGCGCTAGCTAGCTCGTCCCGCACTCGTGCTCGAGTTGCGTTGCGACGTTCGCGTCGTCGACGAAGTGTCGTACCGACTAAAACTGTATTTCTCATTTAATATTAATTACTCGCATAAGTCTCGATTCCGTGGGAATATCGGGATCAAAAGTAGCCTTTGATATTGATACTCAGGGTGAATGTAGCTTTCTAATGGTGAAAGAACTTTTGAAATCGGCCCAGTAGTTTTTGAGTTTATTCATTACAAACATACACACAAAACTACAAATATTTCCTCTTTATAATATTAATGTAGATATTGCTAATTAGCAATATGATGCGCAGATTACTACTAACCAATGCAGGAAAAACAAATGTTCAAATATATCCTGTGTAATTGTAAAATGTTGTAAAAGTGATTTAACCGTGTAAATAAAACTACCAAAAAGAAGGATAAATGAAATACCAAAATAGGTTTCCGTATGTTTTGTAATTACCTACTGAGATATTATATTGACATCCACTCTACAAATTCTTCAAGTCGCCCTCTTAACCCTGTCCCAAGCCTTACATACCTTACCTTTGGGGTACTAGATACTGTGCCGTGAAATAGAACGATCGATTTGCGTTGTCATTTAAATTACTCTTTAAAATAATTTAACCAGTGATTAAGTGTTATAAAAATTGTCTCTGGCCAGTACGCAGTACGCTTTGTCTATTGGTATGGTATAAATTAAGAGGACTGTGAAATGTGAATATCTTTGTCTCTATCTCACGACTTGATCGACAAAATTAATTTAAATAACAACTTTACCATGTGATTCAGAGTGTTGAAAGTCGCTTACATATCTCTGTGATAAATCATCATGCGACATATTTACAACATATTTAATCCACTATGCCAGTAATTAATGTTGCCAATAACTCTGTTGTGTGACGGTTTATAGAGGCATGGTATGAAGGCAAAAAATGTGTGGTTCGGTGTGATCCTTCTAATGGTAAACGATTAATCCCGCGACATGGCGATTTTCAAAGCTTCCAGACGGTTTTAAATCTTAATTCTTGAATAACTTTGTTTCGTGACGGTTTACATAGAGGCATAGTTTAAAAGCAAATTGGTCTAGTTTGACGTCGTCCAATTGGTATACGATTTTATTCGTATCATAACACTCATAGAGTGCGTTTCATCTTTAAATTCCTATGCCGTCATGTTGGTAGCAAAACAACAAAGTGTAAAATACAAAAAAAATAATTTGCTACCTTGAATTTAGGGGGACATTCAAGATATTAAGGCAAGACTTTTTTGTTTTGCTACCAACAGGACGGCATAGGTAATTAAAGATCTCCGCCGCGTGCAGAGACTGATGGCCATCCGAGTGACGCGGGGATACCGCACCGTGTCGGGGGAGGCAGCCGTGGTCTTGGCTGGGTCTCTGCCCTGGGACCTCGACGCGAAATCCCTCGCGTCACTCTACGAGTGGCGCGAGGAAGCGCGAAGTCGAGGCGACCGCCCGTCGCTCAGGATGGTGGAGGAGCGCCGAGAGGAGTCTCGCCAGGCCCAGCTGGTAGAGTGGCGGACCCGGCTGCAACAGCCGTCAGCCGGCCACTGGACGGTGGAGGCTGTGAGGCCAATTTTGGAGGGGTGGGTGAGCAGGCAGCACGGGGCACTCTCGTTCCGCCTCTCGCAACTGCTGACGGCACACGGATGCTTCGGCAGGTTCCTGTGCCGTATCGGCAAAGAGGCGGACGAGAGGTGCCATCATTGCCCTAGTCCGTGCGACACCGCGGCGCACACGCTTGCTGAGTGCCCAGCCTGGGACCAGCAGCGGACAGAGCTGGTGTCTGTCGTCGGCCGTGACTTGTCGCTGCCGGCCGTGGTCGCTTCCATGGTCGACAGCGACGAGGCGTGGCAGGCCGTAAGACATTACGCGGAGGCCGTAATGAGCCAGAAAGAGGCTGCGGAGAGGGTTCGCGAGATCCACCGCGTCCCAAACCGCGCACCGCGCACCCGACGGCGGAGGAACAGGAACGATCTGTTTCCGCCCTAACCCGGCTCTTGGCGGCGGACTCGGGGGAGTCCGTCGCCAATAAACGAGCCCGAGATGGCGGCGGCGTGTCCGCGCCGCCACTCGTGAGGGTTTTCAAAGGGGTTTTGGTGAGGAGGTCCGTCGAGACCACCCGCCGCTGGAGCTCGTCGACGGCTCCGGAAGGAATTCCGACGAGCTCCCGCAATGGCGGAGCGCTGGACACCGAGGGGTTTAGTGGGTAAACCTCCGGCCGCCTACCATCTCAGGCCGGAGGGACCCCCACACACCGGGCCGCTCTCCCCCGGGAGCGGCCTGATGGTCTTAAAGTGATTCCCCTCGTTAAAAAAAAAAAAAAAAGTAATTAAAGATGAAACGCACTATAGCGTTTTATATAACTTTCGATGAAAATCTTTTCAAAATTCAATTGGCCCATATCTCGCGGAAACGTGTCACTTTAGTTAGGACATCATGTGACATCATATTTTCTGTTTATTTAGGTCTCCTCTATCCAAATAGTTTATAGGTTTGGTCGTCTAATAACAGATCAAGACAAAAAAATGTAGGTGTCTACCACAGACTATGTCAAAGACTTTAAAGATCCATTTCACAAATACTACTAATATTATAGAGGTGAAAGTTTGTGTGTAAGTATGTTAGTTACTCCTTCACTGAAACTCGGTGTGCATGTGGAGACCTGAATTAACACATAGACATAACTTTTTATTCCGCTATTCCCACGGGATCGGGAGTTACGCGGGTGAAACCGCGGGACAGCTATGGGAATAACTGAATGTAATAAAAATGTACTGTCATTGATCCCTTTCAAAAGAAAAAAATAAATCTAAAGTGAAGACAATCTTGTCTATGATGAGCTAGACATGCACTTTGTTTCTGCCGACTGCAGCTGGCTTGATGCCAAATCGCGACGAGATCGTCGACCCGTTTGTTTTGATTCTTTTTTTTATAGTCATGCTGGTGCTTTTGGGAATGGTCTAGTTAATATAGCTAAGATTTTTCAAGAGTCATTTATTTCTTTAATTAAAAACTCGACGAGAGGTGCAAGCTTCTAGAGCGAATTATCACGGCGCGCCTTGTGAGACATCTCATCCGAACTAGGTTCCATAAGGGTCGGTCCATACATGCTTGCTACCCCACGCTTACGACGACACGCACCATAAGGCGGCGATTTTGGCCACGGCCGAAGTCGCCCAGGTTGTTAGACTACGTCGCACAGTGGGCTGAAACGGGAAATCAGCGGACTTAGGAATCAAAGTTGATAATTCTATTTTTTTTAAATGGTGATCGATAGAGCTAATTAATACAATAAAAAATTGTTCTACAATAATTCTTAAATACGAATAATTCTCGAGGAAATCGACTTTGTGTGAAAAAAATGTATGAAACGACATATGTTTTGGTCTCTAGCTTCCAACTTATGGTCGATCCCGCACTTTGGGCAGCAATTTATTATAGTATAGGTCTTTACCTTTCACCTGACACCAAGAAGTCCTGCCCCGACCCGCCCTTTCGGAAAATAGAAGCGATTGAAAATGTTGTGTTTTCAAGTTACCATTTACGACCAAATCTTTACAAATTAATAAAATAAATAATAAATAAATATTGCACGACGTTACACACAGCGCAATCTAGCCCCAAACTAAGCACTAGGCTTGTACTATGGGTACTAGACAACGGATATACTACATATTATACTTTTTTTTTTTTTTGTAAATACATACATATGATACATAGAAAACACTGAATATCCCATGTCTTCGGACCGTGGTGAGTCCTAGGACATGTTGGTTTCCTCACGATGTTTTTCCTTCACCGTAAGAGCGATGTTATTAGCGCACATACCTTTTTCTTAAAGAAAAAGACATTGGTGCGCGGTCTGTCTGGATTCGAACCCACGACTCTCAGAATGAAAGCCGGGGTATCTACCACTAGACAAACACCGCTCTTTTTTGTATTTTGTATGTTGTTGGATGTGACTAGTATATCATAAAACAATGATATGACACCTATTCTACATAACTTTTTGAAAATCGTACAATTTCGAGTTAAGCTAAATGTTTTTAAACATTGAAAAAAATAACATAGTAATGTAGTAGCAAGGTAAACAACCTCTTCCAAGTATAGATATACTTAGTGAAGTAACAATAGGTAAGTACTTCACTAAATAACAATAGGTAGCCTATCTACCTATTGTATCGTAGTACTTCAGTCTTAATAATAAGACCCACTTATTATTACGTTTCTAGGAAATTGCGGCATCCTTCAAAGACTACCTGTGATAATGAGTGTCCTTGCGGTTTTACTGATGAGTTGATGAGTCCAACCATCCAGTAGATACTAGTATAGGTAAATAAATATATACGGTATTTCAATAGAAATACCGTATATATTAATGGTATCTAATAAGATACCATGATAAAATATTATAGTGATTTAGATGAGTATAGTTTAAGGTAATTAGGAACTGGGGTGTAATAATGAAAAAGAAAAATATGTTTGTGTGTCTATAATAAAAAGTTACAACAGAAATATACATATATATAGGGACATCTATTAACAATATATGAACAAAGTTAACTAAATTAATGCTTATAAATAACGCTAACTTACACTGAATTCAATTCAAATTCATATAGAGCAATGTATACATATACATGATAATTTAAAACGTCAACTACGATACTACTGTGGTTTCGGAACGCGCCCTCCGTAATATATTCACAAGATATAAATAAATGCAAACTAAAAATAAGAAATACAAATACAAGATCAATAAATATAACAATATGAGAAAACTAAAATCAACAAATTATTCTATTCAGAATCGCTATCTTGGAAATTACTTACATCAATAAATTCTGTTTCAGGAGTTTCATTCAGAAGAGGCATCAGGAGATCAAGACATTTTGGAGAGAGAGACATTCTAGTTTTCTGGCTCATTCGCGGTCTTATAATGCTAAGCTTTGGATCGGAAGACAAAAGAAGGTTATGGAGAATATCCTCATTTGTCGCAACCCTGCTATTTTTTCTAGAATGACCCTCTCTGAATTTTCTAAAATCTTTATTACGGGCTTCTGATGCTTCTTCTGAAAGCTTACCAATAGGCAACAAACCAAAATGTTCAATAATGTTAGCTCCATGCATAAGTAATTTATGCACGCTAGATGGCATATAATACCATGGGTACAATCGAACATAATTGTCTGCTGTCTCTTGGCAAAACTGTGAAAATTTTGAAACATTCACGTGTTCTCCAGACGCAATGGTTTGGAGAATAACGTAAAACCTTTCAATTAAATCTTCATTAAGACCTGTGATTCGTGCACTTGTCTTAAAATCTCTAAAAAATCTTCTCGCCGTGTTTCCATCATTAGTAGTACCCGCTCCCTGCTTCACGATGTCAATATGTAGGCCACAAGTTTCCTTAAATTCTTTTTGAATTGCTTCTTTTCTTTGTGTTAACACGGCTCGAAGATCTCCTCTGGCACTCCATTTTTTAAAATCAAGCCTGTAAGCTGCAACAAAACAAACACAATTACTATTGAATATCTAAACAAAAATGCAACTTTCTTATATTGACAAAAAGTAGATGATTTATACCTATATGAAGAAGGCATTCCATACATCTTATCCAGCCGTGTAATGAAGATAGTCCGTACTGGTATATATCCTCATTCTTTGGTTTCCTCCTTACCGCTTCTAAATCGTTCATCTCCGATGGCCTGGCACTTCATATATCGCAAGCTGCAGAAGACGTCTCGGATATGATTGAGGTAATCTTACCGTCAATCATAGTAAGTAATAAATTGTGGCCAATCGTTGTCTCTTTGTAAATTGTGGGCATCAGTGTTGCGATCTCCTTCTTTATTCTATTCATCTCTGTTGTTACCACTTCTTTGGTTTCTCTTATATATTTAAAAGATATTGGACGGCAGTAAAATGTAGATGAAGGTCTGTCGTTTTCCCAAATCACGATATTTTCTTCATTGTGCAGCTGAAGAGGCACCAAACTAGCCATAAAAATGCTGGAATCGTCGAATTCTCCTCTTTGTTTATAATTACTCTGCCCTGAAGCTCCATCGAATCCCCATTTGCTAGTAAGCTTCAACTCTGCACGGGAATCTGCTTGAATGTTATTAGCTTCCATTATTCGTGTGATGGTTAAGTTCAAAAGTGCCTGTAATTTAATTTGAGCGCCATCTTCACTTATGCTGATGTCTTTTTTGGGCGGATAACAATCTTCTTTTGCTTGTTTTATCGCATAATAGGATGGATAAACTTCGCATCCTTGCTCACTTGCAGAGTCCCTTAAATTTATATACTGCCACTTAGATAGTTTAAGGGATACAAGAAGACCCAAAGCCTTATCGGGAGTGTAGGCTTCTTCTCTTTTCTTTCCCTTTAAACTCGCTTCTACTTTAGCTGCATCTTCTGGGTGTTTCATAAGGTGATCTAAAATTTTGCTTACTCGTAATTCTCCACTGTTACGAAAGGCCCTCACTGCAGTAGCACCCGATTCTTCAGACGAAAGCGATTTGTCAAGTGAATGACTTATACGCCTTCTCTTTTGCCGTTCACCCAAATTTTCAAACTGCTTTCTGGGTGTGAAGGTCGAAGTAGATGCTCCCGAAGTGCTAGGTTGAACATTTTCTTTCTGAGCATCAACCGGGTCAATTTCTTGAAGAATTTCATGCACATTTTCTCGAGAACACACTACATTCGGCCACTCTATTGAACTCTCCAACCAATCTCGGTGTATTTTTAAAAATCTTTGTAGGGTCCTATTTGCCTTCCGCCACTTCAAAACTATTTTCGATGAATATTTCTGGCAAAACTTAACTAACTGTCCACTTTCTTCTTCATTGATCTCTTTTCCCAATCTCTCCTTTAAAAGTTCAAAAAGTTTTGCAGAGTCTGAAAACGAGTCTAATTCAGTTCTCATCAACACAAACAGGTCAATATTGTTCACTAAATTCTCCATTATCACCACGAATATTGAAATGTTTATGGGACAAATGACAAAATCCGAATGACTGTTGCAATTACATTACATCCCTTAAATAGTCGCACCCCCAACAACCTACCTAACATGCCATATTCATAAAGTACCTATCTAATCCCCTTTTACAACTCATCAGTAAAACCGCAAGGACACTCATTATCACAGGTAGTCTTTGAAGGATGCCGCAATTTCCTAGAAACGTAATAATAAGTGGGTCTTATTATTAAGACTGAAGTACTACGATACAATAGGTAGATAGGCTACCTATTGTTATTTAGTGAAGTACTTACCTATTGTTACTTCACTAAGTATATCTATACTTGGAAGAGGTTGTTTACCTTGCTACTACATTACTATGTTATTTTTTTCAATGTTTAAAAACATTTAGCTTAACTCGAAATTGTACGATTTTCAAAAAGTTATGTAGAATAGGTGTCATATCATTGTTTTATGATATACTAGTCACATCCAAAAACATACAAAATACAATTTGTAAAGATTTGGTCGTAAATGGTAACTTGAAAACACAACATTTTCAATCGCTTCTATTTTCCGAAAGGGCGGGTCGTGGCAGGACTTTTTGGTGTCAGGTGAAAGGTAAAGACCTATACTATAATAAATTGCTGCCCAAAGTGCGGGATCGACCATAAGTTGGAAGCTAGAGACCAAAACATATGTCGTTTCATACATTTTTTTCACACAAAGTCGATTTCCTCGAGAATTATTCATATTTAAGAATTCTTGTAGAACAATTTTTTATTGTATTAATTATCTCTATCGATCACCATTTAAAAAAAATAGAATTATCAACTTTGATTCCTAAGTCCGCTGATTTCCCGTTTCAGCCCACTGTGCGTCGGCTAGGCCTCGAGGTCGCTTTAAACAAAACCGAGGCCATGTCTTTCCATAGTCCTCGTGCTCAGCTTCTACCGGATCTCCATTTGGTGGTTGGATGGGTCCACATTACTATTATAGGACGGACCCTCACATATCTTGGGCTTATATTGGACAGTTGATGGAGCTTCGACGTTCACTTCGGGCTTTGACCCCAAAAATGGTAGGAACGGCAGGGGCGCTGGCCCGACTCCTGCCAAATCTTGGCGGTCCTAGTGTTTCACGAGGCGGCTAGCGGCTGTATCTCGGCATCATTCGTTCCATGGCGCTGTATGGCGCCCCGGTATCCATAGGCTCTTGCAAGTCTGAGCAGAGCAGAGAGCTGCAGAGGCTGATAGCTAACAGGGAGACGAGGGGATACCGTACCGTGGCGGCTGAAGCTGCCGGGGTACTTGCCGGTTCTCCTCCGTGGGATCTCGAGGCGAGAGCCCTCGCGTCTCATCGCTTTACAAGAGGCGCGACGAGGTGTGAGTTCGGGGCAATCATCCGGGGTTGAAACAAGTAAAGGAGCGACGCGAGGAGCGTCGCTCCTTCAGACGAGGAGACTAGCAAAGATCTAGCTAGCTATCTATCGGCCAGGATCTCTCACTGCCGACAGTGATCTCGGCCATGATCGACAGCGACAAGAATTCGCAGGCTATGTAAGGATTGTTTTTAAATTCGATTTTATTTTCGGATTCAGTTTCGGTTTTAGTTCCGATTTTATTCCGGGTTCGGTTTTCCTATTCAGGAGAAGAAAACCCCTAGCTAAAAGCAGACCAATGCCTTGCTCACTTTTTTGTCTACAGTCGTTTAGCCACATTCATGTCATGTGAACTCATCACTCACCACTCTTCCAAACGATTCTGTCCCACATCCCACAAACGTTCCATCGTGCATCACACATCTAAAATTAATCCGCGTCTTCCCCAAATCTTTGATATTTTCGTCGACAAAAATATATTTTTAATACAGTATCGCATTTGAGACGCTATCTGCCGGTGCCGGTGTTACGCGGGACAAAGTTGGCGCTTGCGCATCTTGCGGTTAATCATTTATTCAAATAAAGAAATAAAGTGTTCCACTTTTAAATAATTGAATTATTCGTTTTTCAAACCATTCTGACGGTTTGAGATTATTGCGGGCCACAGTTTGCGCTTAAAAAGTTGATTTTAACAAAACACGTCCTTATTTTAAAAGTATCAATTACTTATGTGCTATTTATTCGTTATTATTCTTCATCTTATTATTAGATGTTAGAATTTTGAAAAAAATGTTGAAGTTTTCAGCGATGAACAATAAAATTCTTAATAGATTTTTGTTGAGTGATTGATTATAATTTATTTAGTATGAAGATTAGCGGCAGTCCCGGATTTGCACGGATATATTGTAAGAAACAAAGTACAGAGGGTTTACCATTAGGTTTTATGGATTTCATTAGAAAAACATATAAAATCATTTGCGTGGTTTATATAAAATTATTTAGCAGGGATATAGGCAGAGTGACTTAGCTTAGATATAAAATTGTATGTTAACTGTTAAAATAATTAAAGCGACAAAATTGACAACTTCCTCCTTCGGATTTAGTTAAAGTCGGTTAAAAAGTAAACGTTAGAACTGTCAAAAATTACGAAACATGTGTATTGTAGAAACGGAACAGGAAGTGTCGAAAATGGAACGTGTAATTTTGCTTTCGTTAGCCCGCGAAAGTGTGTTAAAGTAGTGCTATCTGAACTTCTTCTCATCTGAGCGATGTTCCCGGTTGCATCCTTCTCTGGAGCCCAAGGTCCGCTAAAACCCCAAATTATTTGGGGTTGGCACAATAGGTAATTCATCATTGACCAATTTGACCATACCTATTGCAATAGATTTGGCAATCTTTTTACGAACGGCCGCCTGCCTGACATCAACTCTAGGTCTTTATTGCGTGTTTTTTACTTTTTATTTTTTAATATTTTATTCTTTTTATTTATTTTATTTTTTTCTTATTATTTTTATTCTTTTTACCTCGACCTCTATAAATTATGAGTTCCAATCGTGTTAGTTTAAAAAGTTTACCAACTTTAGGGTTGGCCGCCCATTTGTGCAACGTTTTAGTTTTAAGAGGATAGTCTCCATTCTCTTTCTCCATACAAACGTAGTTTAAATTTTCCTCCCTGGATAAAGACATTAGAGCAAATATGTTTATGCCATAAAACCTATATCTGTCATGCATGACAATGCATCTACCTTATATTTTTTTTTAAATTTCTAATTAAAATAATAATAAAATGAAAAAAATAAAAAGGTAGATGCATAGTCATCATGACAGATATAAGTTTTATGGCATAAACATATTTGCTCTAATGTCTTTATCCAGGGAGGAAAATGTAAACTACGTTTGTATGGAGAAAGAGAATGGAGACTATCCTCTTAAGCTTTCTGTGTATTTGTCTTACATATGTATGTCGTTTTGTATGTTGTTTGTTGTGCAAATAAAGCGTAAATCTATCTATCTATCTGTCTATGCCATAGCGCACAAAATCTGAGACTGCGTTGCAGACGTATTTACAAAAGATGCTATGCGTGGACTCAAAAATCCGTAAACATCAAAATTTCCATTCCCGTGGGATTGGGCCTTACGTGGGTGTAACCGCGGGACGCAGAGCGTCGTCAAACGTCTGCGTCTACTATTATACATAAAGAGACACTCAGACCAAAAACAGTTATTTTTTCGGATGGTCTAGGCATAAAACTTGACCTCTTGAATCGAACCTGCAACCTGCATTGCAGTCTGGTATTCGCCCATAGCGCCACAGAGGTTTTCAAAGATAGGCCTCTTAATAAACGTTGCGAGATCGGAATTCGGAAATCGTACAGTTCAATATCCATACTAATATTATTAAGAGTTAACGTTGTTCACATGTAGGTATGTATTTACCGGGTAATCTCTGAAACCACTGAATCGATTCCAAAAATCTTTCATTCTTTCACCAATAGAAAGCTACATTATCGAGGAGTAACATAGGCTACTTTTGATCACGATATTCCTACGGGATCTGGACTTACGCGGGTGAAACCACGGAAATCTGCGAGTCTACACTAATATTTTAAAGAGGAAAGATTTGTATTTACGTGTGTGTATGTTTGTAATGAATAAACTCAAAAACTACTGTGCCGACTTCAAAAATTTTAGACTCAAAAAATTAAAAGCTACATTAACCCCTGCCTGCTTCGATAACATAAGCTACTTTAAATCTGTATATTCCCACGGGATCTGGACTTACGCGGGTAAAACCGCGGGAGGCAGCTAGTATTATATATGTTTGTATATTATTGTATAGTTTACGACGCGTCGGTCGTCTAAAAGGGATATGTATCGTGAGCCCGTTTTAGAAACTTTAGCTGTCTTCAGTTCGGTTTGCACAACAAATACTTCGAGCTCGTTTCTTTGGGACACGTCCGCTGTTTGATATTTATGCATTTTTACATCGTTCTTGTAAATAAATGTACAAGTGCCGACAAACATCTTGAAAAAATATTTTATGACGTGGAAGGGGTAAGTTCGCACAGTAGGTACATACATTTACGTGCGACTTCTATGAAAAATCGACTTCTAGGCATCGCCAATTTTTTCTAGATGTTTGCCGGCACCTGTAACGTATTGAGTTAAAATCAGGTACGGATAATGTTCACAAGCTAGATCCTACGGATTTAAGGGGTGTCGTGAAAAGAGACTTGGGGATCTGGGGGGAGGCTATCGAACCTAAAGTTCTCCCCATATGCTGGCGGGTTAACTGCTTGCTCTTAAAGAAAATAAATTCAATCAGGTACGGATAATTTTCACAAGCTAGATCCTATGGATTTAAGGGGTGTCGTGAAAAGAGACTTGGGGATCTGGGGAGAGGCTATCGAACCTAAAGTTCTCTCCATATGCTGGCGGGTTAACTGCTTGCTCTTAAAGAAAATAAATTCAATCAGGTACGGATAATTTTCACAAGCTAGATCCTATGGATTTAAGGGGTGTCGTGAAAAGAGACTTGGGGATCTGGGGGGAGGCTATCGAACCTAAAGTTCTACGCATATGCTGGCAGGTTAACTGCTTGCTCTTAAAGAAAAGTGTGCAATTCAGGCGACCGGCCGTAAACACCATTGCCAAATCTATTTGCAGTAGAAATTGTCATTTAAGACTTACCTACTCTCCCCCAGGGCTCCCGAAAGGGATGGAATTGGGGACATCGTGAGGATGAGGAGGTAAAGATTAATAGCCACTCAAGTGTTTATTTGATACAGTCACTTCCCGGTTCACCTAGTAGTTTTTGGAACGGTCCCAAGAGTATCGTCACGTGTAGCTCTGACTTTTTATTATTGTTTGAATTTGTTTACAGCGTCATATGTTACGGTTTCATAATACAGATTACAAAAAGGCCATAGACAATAATATCACAGACGAAAAAATGTAAGATGGCGGCGGCTTTATGGTTCATCAAATTAATGTTATTACTGATCGTCCGTGTTCGAAAAGGCATCTCGTAACGTACTCCTTCATATAACGTATGATGTTAGCAAAAGCAAAACCTCTTTTCCACCCCATTAGCATTATCCGTTTCCGCTGGGTTTTTTTTTGTGTAATTACTAATTACCTCATAGAAAATTAGGCTTAAACGATGAGATTACGTTACATGCCATTTGTCATGACTTAAGTTTTAGATCATTTCATCGCTAGTCCAACCTGGAAGCTCGCCCCACTCAGATCCCTAAGCATGTCCTGTAGAACAGCCGACTTGGCAAAAAGAACAATAATGTTTGCATAGCGGACAATTTGTTAGTCTTCGTTCTATGCCGACAACACCCTTGTCCCCACTTTTTTGAAAAAGTCTTGTGATCGTAAACAGTTTGGGGGAAAGAGGTTCGCCCTGCTTTACGACTTTGCAGATTTGAATGGGGGATCTGATGTCTGGAGTTTTGCGTCGGCTGTGATGATACATTTCTTTAATCACGTTACCAGTCTGCAATATGGAATTGAAAAGTTGAATGATACGTGGCAGTAGCGCGGGAAGGCCCATCTTCAGTGCTTCGGTTGTAATGCCACGTGCTCCTGAGCTTCACCCAAATGCCATCGATTTTAGAACTTCTAGGCCACATTAGGTTATAGGTGGTATGGTTTCTGGGAGTGAATACTCGGGCCTCTGTAATGTTGCTGTGCTATCCTATCAGAGTAGAGATCCCTATGAAATTCCATGCATATCTTTAGTATTTCCTCTCTTTGTCACCAGTATAAGGAAAAACTACCAGTAGGAATGCTTTTGATCTTGTACGTTACCATATAGAGCCAGACAGCGAATGGTGCCTAGGGTATAACTAACAATATTATTATTGATTTACTGCCTTTTTCCCGTGGCATCGCTAGCTTAGTTTGAACACGTACCTACCTACCACTTAGAAAACCCGAATTAAGTTTTTTCTTATAACAAATAATATTAGTAAGATGCATGGACTCCGAAACTACTGGACCGATTTCAAAAATTCTTTCACCAATAGAAAGCTACATTATCAAGGAGTAATGGTAGGCTATTTTTTTACGGGAGGTGAAAGTGCGGGACTTAGCTATGTGAGATAATAAAATAACACAAATAAACACATGAATCGATTATTTTATGGGGTGGAAGAGAGCTTTATCTATTTTTATAGAGCGATACGCGTCATCTACTTAGATTCCCTAAGCGGACGAATAATTAGAAACATATTTTCTATCATATTTTTATTGACCGCCATACCGAATTCGGGGAATCTTCAAACATAAAATAACAAGGAATGAAAGTGCTCCATATTGGTCAACTGATCTCAGTTGGCCAATATGCGAGGCGGCGATAGGCAATAGGCGAGTGGTCGAGGCAAAATCGCTTGCAGGGCTAAACCATTACTAGTCCCTTGTGGCGGTTACCACATTCAAAATCTACCTACCACATGCTTTCATAGAAATATTCCGCACCCCTAATGCGGAATTAAGCAACCAATAAAAAATAGCTATAGATGTGTGAAATATTCTATTTTAGGCGTTTTTATCACTTTTAAACTCATCTATATATATCTATATGAATCTTTTAAATGCGTAATTAAGTAACAAACATAAAAGAGTACCATTAATTCAAATTCAAACCCAATTCAAATAATTTCGTTCGAAAATAAACATGCATTTCTCGCAATGTGCCTGTGCATCTCCATATTTTTTTTTAGATTCTAATTTTGAATCGTGGCCACGAGCCAGTCTGCGCGCGCGCACCCCATAGCGCGTTCGATATTTGAATATTCGAACACCGTTCTGTTCTATTATTTTAATTTTAATGGTAAATATTTGGGTATTTTCTCCCTACTGTAAATAGTTTTAATTATAATTTTATAGTTTTCTTTGTTCCCCTTTGCTTTTTAACTTTTTGTGGTTAACATTTTATTGATTTTTTTTCTAATTTAGAGCCCTTTTGTCCTGTACCGGCCAGAGACATTTTTTTTGTGAAGAAGAAGGATTGAGATAGTGTTGTGTTAGTGAAGTGTTTTTAAAAAATGGGGAAGAAGAAAAGGAACAACGGGAAGAAAGGAGGCAACAGATTTTTTCGTTGGATAAGAAGGTAAATTTCATTTTTTTTTTCGGAATGATGTGTTGCCGCATATGAAGTCCCTTTACGTTCTATTAAAACGCAATATCCTTTAAAATATCTTGTTTTTAGAACGTGTCAATCGTAAAGGGGCATCTTAACATCTATTAACAATAAATTGTTTACACTAACAAAGAGTTTTATTAAATTTGTATTGTATTGTTACTAAATGCATGAAGAGTGTGCGGAAATATCTCCAAAAACTAAATTAGATTTTGATAAATCATTGATTTTGCAAACTTGTAACCAAAAATAATATTGACATTTAAAAAGAAAAGACACGACCCGCCTCACCCACCTGCCTTATCTAGGGAAGGCCACGCACGAGTAATCTTGTCCAACTAGAACTTCGAAATAAATATTATTAATTAAAGGGTATTTACAGCTATTTTACAGTTTAAGATAACTTCAGCAATTAGAAAAAATAACATTCGAATTAAAAAAATATGTTCACCTGGACGTGTAGAACAACGTGTATAAGCAGCTGATCCTTAAACTTTAACATCCTGTATATATGAAGCGTATGCCTCTAGGCTCGGGAAGTCTATATTATAGGATAGGCATATGGATGTATGCTGGGAAGTCAGCGCGCCTTAACAGCTCCGGTACCGCACTGGAGATGTGGCAGGTGGCTTCTCTACCGGCCTCAGTGAGGTTGTCGTTAGCTCCTTTCTGAGGTGCGAGTGGTGAGCGACTTTATTGCTTCGCTACCTGTCTGGACAAAAGGAAGTGTCACATGGGCACGAGGTAGCTCCCCTTTGTAAAGAACCGAATACTAGCGTTTGGGGATACGATCTGTCTATAACTGATTCCGGAAGATGCTCTTGGGAGTGGCCTCACGGTACAGCGGATACCGCCTGGAACGCCTCGAGGCTCGTCAAGTGAGGACACTCTAATTAATACTTCAGTTATATCAGGGGTTGTCAGAATATATGGGACACTTTCCCCTTTCCTTTTTTAGGGTTCCGTACCTAAAGGGTAAAAAAAACGGGACCCTAGTACTGAGACTTCGCTGTCTGTCAGTCTGTCCGTCCGTCCGTCCGTCCGTCCGTCCGTCCGTCCGTCCGTCCGTCCGTCCGTCCGTCCGTCTGTCTGTCACCAGGCTGTATCTCATGAACCGTAATAGCTAGACGGTTGAACTACAACAACAAATACTAAAAACAAAATTAAACAAATATTTAAGAGGGGACAACAAACGTGCAAACAAACGTACAACAAACGTGTTTCAAAAATTACAAGGGAATTCTATTGCAATCTAAGGTCGCTTCTGATTGGTCAGAGGCAAATCGAGTAGGTCGTGGAATTCAAAATAGCCGCCCTGTCTGTCAAATATACCAGTCTGCCTTCACTTACCAAAGAGTTTCTTATAAGTTTCAGATTTTCTTTGTGCCAAAGTTTTTTTTTTCTTTTTTTTTTTTTGAGTGGTGTGGTCGTATGAAGGGAGTAAGGATCGGAGCTAAATATTTCACATGTTCCTATCAAATTTAATAATTGGGTGTAAATCATTTTACAGAACCCTTCGTGCGCGAGTGTCGCACTTGCCCGGTTTTCTTTTTTCGCTAGTTTTGGAGGACACGATCTGTCTCTAACTTGCTCTTGGCTCTTGGCAGTGGCCTTACGCCTACAAGCCCGAATGTTGGGTGCCAAGTGGCGACGCTATGACATATTAGTTCAATTTGACATAAGGCTACCACAATATATATTATGTCGGCGCGGGGTATAATATTAAGTACCTAAGTAGTGACCAGCGCCGCGGCGGCGCTATTCGAGAATGTTTACATTAACAACATTCATTCTTATCAGAACTTTTAGACAAAGAGAGTCCTTGTTGTATTCCTTAGAAACGGGATGTGTTTATACATCGAACGTAGCCGTGGGCCAGAGTACTGGATATTGAGTAGTTCAGTTGTTCTTGGGACGAACTCTGGTTTGGTCACCCAGTGATCGATTCTCTTTATAGAACCGGGATAGAGACGAAACGCCTAGTGGTGCGTGACTCGTGATGTGACTCGTGGCCCACGTATTCGTTTCCGTTTCATTAATTAATGTAGTGATAATTGTTAACGCCTAATGTTTAGTGTGCGTGTTTATATCAGAACCTCGTTGATATTGAGTGTATAAAATATTATAGGGCTGTATTAAGAGACAGGCCGTATTACCCGCACGCACCCGTGCTTGTGTTATTGTGCACCCGTTATCGTATTAAACCGTAACCGTTGATTAAACCGATATTCGTGTGTGTGACTGTATCCACTCCTGCCCACAAATCATGGAACCGAATAACCATGCTGATGAAGTTGCCCCAAGGCCCCAAGGCCCCTTAATCTGCTCGCTGCGACATATATTATTTGCTACTTACGCATCATCATCATCCGACCGATGTTTCCGATTGCATCCCTTTCGAGAGCCCGGGGTCCGCTTTCTTACTTTTACGTCTCCACTTTGCACGATCTTCGGCATCCAGCGTAGTGAGGCAATTTGCACGCATATCCGCTCTTACAACGTCAAGCCAGCACTTCTTGGGTCTTCCCAATCTGCCGCGAACGGACGGAAGCGCCATAGCAAGACATTTGTTCCCCACGTAACTAGCCGGTTGCCGTAATGCCGCATGAACGAACATAATAAATAATATACCGTGGGCACTGTAGCAGCTTTTACATGAAGTCTTGATGATTTGATTGCTACCTAGGTACATTATGCCTCAACCTTGGTTCCGGTCTGCCTGCATTAAACAATATGCCAAATGGCCTATTGTATTTTGATGATCTCAATACAAATTTTGTGTTATTAGATGATGTATCTATAAATTGATAGGACACCTTGAAGGAAAATCAAACATGCAACCGCCCTGCTAATTTCTTTGACTTAACCACAGAATAAGTAAAGGTATTTCTCGCCGCGGCTCGCCTCCGTTTAGCTGTGATTTATCATTCCACATTAAGGCGGAAACACAATTACGTGATTTGACGTGTCGTGCGTGATGCTGATGCGTCAGTAGCCTATCGGTTACATATATTTTGTACGCTTAGAGACACGTGTGTAGGTCGTGTCGTGTCGTGTTGTATACATCTACTAATGTGTCTCCAATCGCACAAAATATATGAAACCGATAGGCTACTGACGCATCACGACACGTCACGTCAGGTAAATATGTTTCCACCTTTACGCTTAAAAATCTGTATTTAGGTAGGTATGCCCAGTAGGTATGTATGTTAAATAAAAATCAATAAAGTGTAAAATACTGCAATGTTACAAATATGGCATATTTCCAAGTGGGCAATGCGATTTTAGCATGTTCGAGCCAAATATCTGTTTTGTAACATTATTGATTCTGGGCGGGTTACATAAAACTGCATAAAATACTTGTTCCGGGCAGAATCCAACTTGCAACCTTCTGCGTTGCAGGTGGGTGTTAGCCCCACAAGCCCCAGAGGTCATAAATAAAAATTGCACGCATTGTGACAGCGCAATCTTACCCCGGACTAACCAACTATATTTTTGTTAATACATAATACTTAATTCGTGTAGGTATGTGATTGATTACATATAGTCCAGGATCCCTGGTACATTTTTGCAAATTGATTACTATCCAGCTAGTTTTCCGTGAGAAGCTTCATTTTGATGAGACGCCCAATAATTTCCTATACGAAACTCTCGATTGTGGTAGATAACTGAGGTAGGATTTGTACTACTTACTACCTTTGAGCGTAGGACCGGGATAAAGTACCACGCAATTTTTAGGTCAATATGACTATTAAATTATATAAATACTAACTAAGTAAAAATTTAAAAATCAGGTGGTTAGTAATGATTTATGATGACCTCGTTATCGATATATACCCGCGTAATAAACAAAATATAGACAAAATAAAGATTTTGTAGGACAAATATTTTTTTATATTAGTTAGTATTTATTTAATTTATCAGTCATATTGACCTACAAATTGCGTATCCTCTACCCTATGCTGGGTTCGACACAGAGACCGTCATAGAATAAACATTTTGCATTTACAAGGCCACTTTGCACATCAATAACCAAATATATATTAGAATCACCAAAGATAGATTGAGACTTTCAAGCCAGAGTTTGTCCAACGGCACACTCTTACGAAACACAGACACATGATATTTCGTTTTTCCTAAACTATTTAAAATTTAGCAATTACAAGGCCAGTTTTCACATCAATCACCAAAGACAGATTGGCTATTAAAATTTTAAACGGTCTACCAATAGCAAATCGTATACTAAAGTAATTCAGTTTAGATCGTGGGTCGTAAAATTGATAAATACTTAGTCGGATACACACCAGACGATCCAACAAGATACGATCGCGTGCGGCACTCCACAGTACAAACAAATAAAAAAAATTAAAACCCCTGACTTAAAAAATCTATCAAGTTAAAACAAAAGTAAACTTTTAAAAGGTAAAAATAATTAGGCAGTTACTTATGAGCCAACAAATGGAAACATGTCTTTGATGTGATACCTAACGTTGTCGCGTCAGGGGACGCGCATAAGTCACATATCAAACCAAAAAAAAACTACAATAAAATCGGTTTATCCTTTCGTGAGATACGATGCCACAGACTGATACACAGACGAACCCACAGACTGACCCGTCAAACTTAGAACACTCCTCTTTTTCCGTCGGAGGTAAATGTTCCGCGCGCGATTGGAGCGCGTTGGATCGTTTTGTGTGGATCCAGCTTTAGTAATTCGCTCTACTTTACTTCGCCTACATAAAGAGGTCCCCATATAGAGAGCTTGTTTGCTTGAATGCATAAGCTCTATATATACGTCAATGAATATTTGACATATAGTGCAATAAAATACGTAGGTACCTAATTCTTTTTATTAGGGTTCCAGCTGTAGATAACTCCTGAACCGTGATAGCTAGACAGTTAAATTTGTACTACATTATTTTTTTACTTTTATTTTATTTTGTTTTTAGAAAAAAATACTAAAAACAGAATAAAATATATATTGAAGTGGGGTTCTCATACAACAAACATGATTTTTTTGAGGTAATGGAACGGAACCCTGTATGCACGAGTTCCACTCGATTTTTGCGTTTTTTTTAATATTATGTAGGTGGGTGGACTACCGATAAATGGTGTACCTTCTTTATGATTGTGGTATCCAATGGGTGGAGAATGGGTATACTTACCCATCCTCGAATCTTTACCGTAGATGATATCTGTGTCAAATGTTAAATCACTGATTAAACACAGCATAGGTAACATACCTACCTCGATTATAGAATAGGCGGAGATTAGATGACGCATTCGAACTGACGTTCGACCTGACAACTGTCGCCGAATTTGGCCTATTTATTTCACTTGGGCTCTGAAGCCGAGTTAAGCTTCAAATACACGACGACACTGACACTTTACCTAAAACAGACCACACCTACACTACAGCCCTTAATAAAGAAAATCGTGCATGTGTGCTTCAAGGAAATTTAAAAGAAGTTAAACTCGATTACACACAATTTGTACATAGGTAGGTACGTAACATAAAAACATCTAGCTAAGACTTGTTATTAGTGAGCTTTAATTGAAAAATTGCATGTCTGTCTACGTTATGCAAAGTGGTCGATTGTGATCTACAGCCACTTCCCCGAACGATAGGTAGGTATGTTGTAACGTCACGTGAGCTACTGCGCCTGCGCTGCGTTAAGAGACCGGCGGCGGCGCAGGCGCATAAGAAGCGGAAATTAAAATATAGGGTTTTTTTGATACCATCACACAGCGCCACCTAGACCCCATGGTAAGCGACTAAGCTTGTGTTATCGTGACTAGAAAAAAAGGTATTAGATGCTTATTTTTTTGTAAATCCATATACTTTGTGAGACTCTTATTTTGAGCATAATAGATCCGGGAATCGAACCATCAACCTGTGTGCGACACGTTCGCCGGACCAGCCAAAAGTTTTACACCAAACTACTCTCATAATTTAGTATCTATTTAGTAATTGGTGGTATGTTATTTGGATGTTTGTGCCGTGTGTCTTTTGTTCTATTCTAATATCAAGATCGGGACTTACGCGGGTAAACCTACAGGTCGTTGCTAATAGAAAAAATAGTTTGTACAAAAGATTCGGGGCTGTATGGAATAAAACTGAATAGATCTATACTACCGTGATGCACTAATAGTATACAATTTGTAGCACATGTAGAGCAACAAGTTTCCGTCGACTTTCCCTAATTTCTTTACGAAACAAACAATTATATGCACCGATGACCGAATGATGGCTTAGAAAATTATTAGGTGCAAGAAGTAGTAGGTATTTCATTTGTTTCCTATACTGCTGAGTAAAATACAATATAATAATCTTTATTTTGTAGAGCGGTGTTGGTCTAGTGGTAGATACCGCGATTTTCATTCCGAAGGTCGTGGTTTAGAATCCTGTTCGACCGACCGCGCCCCAATGTATTTCCTTAAGAGGAGTATATACGCCAACGACCTTGAAACTGATAATCCCTGTCGGGCTCATCGAAAATTGTTGATTCTTTCATGACGGAATGTCGTAGAACTTTTTTTTGTGCACAGATTGTTGGTGACATTGTTTCCTACATTTTGGTGTAGTTTTAAGACAAGAACCTCCTATTGGTGCAAAGCCTATCCAAATTTTAGACAAAAAATGTCTGATTTGGCTAAAATATCGATAGGCTTCAATACGTTTAGACATATTTGTATGGAAACTGCACTAAAATATCGGAAATAATGTCGCCTACAATCTGTACACAAAAAAAAGTTCTACGACATTCCGTCATGAAATAATCAACAATTTTCGATGCGCCCGACATGGATTTTCAGTTTTTTAGAATAGGGCCCTTAAGAAAAAAATATGTGCGCATTTCATATTGAAAATATGTTAGCGATGTACGCTAACATCGCTTTTCTGGTGAAGGAAAACATCGTGAGGAAACCCAAGGCTTATAATCACGCAAAAAAGGCCCAGTTATAGGCTTAGCACGCACTGCGATTAAACGCCTGCATTTTCCCGTAGGTCTGAAATCGGAAAAAAAACACAGCTTTCTATACAAGTCCACGCATTAGCGTTTTTTTCTGTGACTGATTTTGCGTGTTGATACGGGGTTTTGCGTTTTCAGCCGCTTGTCATCGTTGTTGTCGTCGTGTTCGTAAACCGCTTGCGTTTAATCGCAGTGCTGCGGAATCCCACATCTCGAAAACAAGAAAAAAATTCAATGAAAGTCAATCTATACTAATATTATAAAGAGGTAACGTTGCGTTGGTAACGTTACCTCTTTATACGTTGCGTTGCGTTGGTAGCTGCTCCATAACATCCAATACCCTGTATATCGCGACATAATAAACATTTATAGCTACATGAATTATTATCTTAACTAAAACGGCCAATGACTTTAGTAAAGAATCCTTTTATAAAAATCTAAATATGGGAAGGATTCAATATTAATATTAGCTTTTATATCTAATCCAGCTGTTTTATGAGAGTTGACTGTGGAATATAGGCTTAGAAATTACTGAACCAATTTTTATGAAATTTAATTTTTGGAGACATTGAATCCTGTAGGGTTGCCAGATGATATTTTAATAAAGGAGGGCAGATGGGTCTAAAAAGGAGGACATTCAAAAATTAAACGAATTTTTTATATTATTTTACTTTATTTTAATCATATTTAGCTGAGCTGCCAATTTTGGAAAGAAGTTAGAATCACAGCTTTTTACCCCGATATTCTGCAGGTGAAACCGCAGAGTTCTGTTAATTTAGTATTTATTCACTTACACATACCGTTTTCGAAAAAAAAACCAGCTGAAACATAGTTGAGGCATTTTCGTTATAGTAGAATTGGTGCCCTGATCATCACTTCCCATACGGTACTTACTTAGCACGTGCCACGCCAATGGATACAAACAGTGGATAGAAACACCGTCTGTCCGTTTCCCCTAGTTCACTCCATTACCACGCAATCTATGCTAAACCAACATTCCCGAACCAATCCGGTTGCATTCCAACCAACGCATGTTTTCTTCCCGCTTTAAATTTGTTCATCGATTTTACAAGAGCGTTGGATACTGTGGCACTCGGTGGTAACAGTGAAATTAACTGTACGATGTACTTTAATAGTTGTTTGGTAGGTACGTACTTCATGGCACGTCACACAATCAAATCGTCACACCGCCTACGTTCTCTCAGACGCGCGGTCGTTTTTTTACCTTAAAACTTTTTGGGTGTTCCTCAGGGTTCGGTCCTGTTTTTCTTATGATTTACATAAATAGTGTTAAGTGTATTTAAAAAAAGTGGGTTATTATTAGTGTTGATTTGTTATTGACTCGTGAAATAATGATCTGATTTTAATGAAAAAAATATGCATGACATGTGTAAGTAAGGTTTTAAAGAATATTTATGGTAGAGAATATAAGCGGGTTCGATTTTTGTAAACAGTTTTGTGTTTATCGAAGAAATCGTCTGATGAGTAAGCAAGCAGTGAGTTTATTGGTAACGAAATTTGGACTCTATTATTTGAGGTTTAAGGTCCGTTTTTTATTGGTTCCGTTGGTGAATCATTCAGTCATTGATGTTGAATGTGAAATAAGTGAAATGTCTAAAGATGGTACAAAGTTTATGTTTTTGAAATGTATTTTTTGTTTGTAAAGGAAATGGAAGATTTAAAGTTTTTTTTGTGTGGTCGTTGCTAAGTTTTAAGATTGCCGGCGGTTGTATCTTCCATATAAAATATAAACCTAATACCTAGACCCAGGAAGACCTAACTTACCATAATAAAAAAATGGGAAATGGGAGCCTTGTCAGACAGGCCACGCGCGCGAAGTGTTTGATATTTTCCATAAAAAATGCAATTTGGAAAAGTCGTTACAATTATCATCTTGATTATCTAATATGCCATTCTATGTAATATTCAACGGTTTTAAGAAGAAATGATAGGTACTTAAAATTAAGTAAGTATAACTAGGTAGGTAGTACTCGTAACTTGAAAAGACTGCTCAGCTGTGATAATCTCATTATATGTACCTACTATCCAAGTATCCAAGTGCAGCCATTTGGCTGTTACAGGGGATATAGATACACTACACATAACTCTAAAACCTATATGTATTGTATATCCTCTTAACGCTCAATATTTCGGAACCTAAAATAAAATGAAAAATAGTCTGCCAAAACCCACAATGATTTTGAAACATACCACGGGATGAACTAGAAAATACTGTGCCAACCCCAAATAATTTGGGGTTTTAGCGTAGTGTTTATTACTCTTAGCATTGTTCCTGAAGAACAGATCTGTAAAGGTCTCGAAACGTTCAGCATTGAAACAATGCTAAAAGTAATAAACACGACGCGATTAAAACCGAAAAATAAGTTTAATTTCACCTTTTCACTATATTCGCGAAACCCAGTTTTTCAACAGTGCGAACAAATACAGTAATGAAAGTAAAGAAAATCAATTGATCTACTATTTCTTTTTACCTGGGAAACTCGAAGGGAAAGTCTTACTTTCGATTACTCTTGCACTGTGGGAATTTTATTGTATAGGCTAGCGATCCGCTTATAATACCTACTTATAAACCTGGGTGATTTGATTAGCTATTAAATTGTTAGTGAAAATCGTATTAAAAATCCGTTGAGTGAATTAGAAGTTTGCTGAGAAACAGAAAAGATCTACATAAAATAAAGTCTTTGGCATAGTCGGCAGTAGACATCTTATTTGTTATTTAAATAAGGAAAACCTTCTTATTTCGAAGTCGGTTAAAAAAACCATTAGTTCAAAACAAAAGATTCTGACGTAATCGTCGGAGTTGTGAGAATAAGATCCGGTCAAAGACCTGTTTTAAGACATTATACCGTTTTAAACATTATCTACCTAGCTTTTAAAAACTACTTAGTTTTACAACTCAAAGAATGTCCAATAATGTGCCACATCGCTTGAATCTATCTTTCCTACATACTACTAAAATTACAAATGTGAAAGCGAAAACAAGCCGGGAGGTGGGGAAAGATGATTCCCTCTGTACTGGAGCACTCAGGAGGCCGTGGGGTCGCTACCTCGCCTCAAGGTGCCCTGCGGACTTATTAGCCTATTCTGTCCCACTGCAAGGCAAAGGCCTCCCTGCCCTCTTCCCACTCTTCCATGTCTAGTGCTTTTTTTACGTGGGTAATGCGCCTAATGCACAGTCTGGCCACTCGGAAAGCGGCCCCGGCGCGGGTGTGTTGGGCTCCCGGCCATAGATTTACCAACTAAACCCCCACGGTGTCCCTCGCTCCGCAAACTAGCAGCGGGGCGAGAATTTCCTCATGAATTCCATCCACCAACACCGACGAAGGGGACTTTCGGCGGGAAAGCGGAGACAACATGTCGTGCTCCAAGTTTATTTTCGTTAAACTATGTTGTAAACTCGGTTAAATTGTGTAATTTTGGTGGAATCTTATTCAATTTAGTTCCGTGAATGTGCACAAGTGTAGTGAAAACAAAATTGAGTGTTAAACATGGACTTTCCGTTGTTTCGCGCCGAAGCTCCTTGAAGGTTTTGGTAAAGTTGCCACCGCTTTACCATAGCCCCTGACTTGAAACTATAGGCCGATCGGGCTAATTTCATGCAAAATACTTGATACTGGCAAGATGTACAAGATGTACGACGCCAAAACTATAATAAAGAAACTTGAAATATTCTAAAGAATTTCGAAGAAACTTGAAATATTCTAAAACTTGACCCTGGCTATTCCAAATTGGCCATATCGGTCTCAGACCGAAATAAAAAAAAAAAAAAAAACACCGACGATGACAATTCAGCAACACATCTCCTCAGCGGATTCCCGCCAAACTCCCAGACTTTTTTCTCTCTCTTTCGGTCTGTGACCGATATGGCGACACTCGGACTTTGTCTGCATAATACTGCATATTCCGCCAACGGCCGTTTCCTTTTTTTTTCTCTATTTTAGAAAGTAAACCGCATGATAATAAGTTTCATGAGTTGACAAAGTATCCGATTTTATTGAATAATCGAATGCAATGAGGAATCGAATCATACGTAATCGGCATCACCACTTCCGATTACGCAAGTTCATTAATTAATAATTATACGATAAATCACAATTTATTTTTTAAATAAAATTCTACGTCCTTCTTAAAAAAGAAGACTACTTATTCAAAATGGGCCAGCTATGTTTTTAGATATTAATCAAATTCGGCACTTAAAGCAACTTGTTGTGTGAACTTGTTTCAATATTGATAAAAGATAATGGATTATTCAATTGATTTACGCGAACTAAAAGCCATTGTGTTAGTATTTTCGTCTTACACCTCTCTGGATAAAGATATTAGAAAAAATATTATGTTCATGCCACAAGTCCTATATCAGCTATGACTATGACCATGCCCCTACGTTTTGTTTTTTTCTTGTTCTAATTTTTCTGAATTTCATTTCTGTTCTAATTAGAAAATGAAAAAATAATGTCTAATCCAGGAAGGAAACAGTCGACTACGCTTGTATGGAGAAAGAGTAGGTAGACTGTCTTCTTAAGACCCCGGCTACACTAACAGTACAGTACAGCGAGGTAAAGTTCTCCCCTCAGCTGGAATTGAATCGGCTGACTGCGTAGATATCAAATGTAATCTCTCAATTGGCGGTACAGTTCTATCAATTACGTAAATAACGGGGTATAGGCGTAGACAGACGGACTGACAATGGTTGATATACCTCGCTTGCGTGTTCTATGGCTATTTGCCGGCCGCACTAGTGATGTTGTGGTGAATGTCGATATGTTCATTTATCGATATAGATATCTTATTTTTCTATTTGACATTAAATATAATCAGAGTAAAGATAATATATCTTAATGATAAAACTGTGACAAATAATATTTTGAAAAGCAACTTATATTAGATTGCATTCCTAAAGGCAAAGTTGGTTTATCTATCTTCTTTCCAATATATAAAATTTCCATGTCACATTGTTAGTTACCGTACTCCTCCGAAACGGCTTTACCGATTTTTACCAAATTTTATATGCGTATTCAGTAGGTCTGAGAATCGGCTACTATCTATAATTTATAAGGCAAAACAACGTTTGCCGGGTCAGCTAGTAATAATATAATAAAGAATTAACTGACGTTTCTAAGTGTTCTGTAATTATCCGAATGAATAAACATATTTTGATTTGATTGATTGATTTGATTTTGATTTTACGTTGGTAGATATGCAATATCAATTAGAACAATTTTAATTATTGAGGCATACAGCATTTTAGAGGCCGATTCTATAGGTCCAAAAATTAGTGTAAATTACTGCATTCTGGGAAGTTATTCTGCTCATACTCCCGAAGGTTCTCATCAGATCGTCACCAACTTTAAATTGGACCAACTAGGTAAAACCTTTCTAATCCAAAAAGGATCAACACGATATGACCTCAGACGGCGAAGAAATCCGGTAACATACACACGAAAACACGACGAAATTAGTACCTACATTCATCGACTAGTAGTGATTGACCAAGTGTAGTCCCATCACTAGCCTGTCAACAGGCCAGTGACGCTTGATCGAGCACACTGTTAGGCCGCGTCCGCACAACCAACATGTTTATGGGTTTTTTGTTCGCCAAGCGACTAGCCAGGCGCCAAGCGACTAGCCAGGCGCCAAGTGACTAGCTAGGCGCCAAGCGCTAAGTGCAGCCGGTTGCAACCATTCTAGACCGTTCGTTTTAGTTAGGTACCTAATCGCTAGCCATGCAATGAGTTTTAAGCGCCAGACCTGGTTTAAACCATCATTTACTATGCCTAAATCATGGTTTAAACCAGGTCTGGCCTGAAAACTCATTTTATCGTCCAGGCGCTAAAGCTCAAAATACACGATAACACTTAAACTGACACTTTACCTAAAACAGACCGCACCTACAGCACACATGCACGAATTTATTTTTAAGTGTGCTGTAGGTGTGGTCTGTTTTAGGTAGTGTCAGTGTTACGCAGCGTACCAGCGTACTACGTGGACGATTGGATGCGAACGCGATTGCGAAGCGATCCGATCCGGTGCGGTGCGGAAACAAGGAACAGTCGATAGCTATTGAAGTGTCCTACGTGACCAAATGCACGTAAACTGCGATGCGGTGCGATTCTCGACTGTTCCTTGTTTCCGCACCGCACCGGATCGGATCGCGTTCGCATCCGATCGCCCACGTAGGACGCTGCGTAAATCTTAGAACGCTCTGCGATTAAACGCAAGCGGTTTCTGAAAACGCAGAAGCGCGTATCAGATCAACACGCAAAATCAGTCATTGTAAAAAACGCTAATGCGTGGGCTTGTATAGAAAGCTATGTGTTGCATTTTTTGCGGTTTCAGATCTGCTGAAAAACGCAGATGTTTAATCGCAGTGCGTTCGAAGCCTAACCGCCGTACTCAGAGACGATAAATGTTTACTTAAACTATCACTTAGTAAAGATTTCAAAAAGAAAATCTTTAGATAATATAGTTTAAGTAACCATTAAACGTCTCTGAGTGCGGCAGTAAGTGTCGTCGTGTATTTGAAACTTACGTTAGCCGCTGGCCTGTGCGGACGGGCCCTTACTCTGAACCGTAGCTGAAGCCAGCTAGATTACAGTAACAGTAACTAACGGCAATCTCGATTGCGTATCGATTCTGTTATCAACACCGCATCGAGTGCAAATCATCGAATGGAATTCCATTTTTTGTAATGAACAAAACATAATCACCAGTCATTTTTTTTTGTCCTCTCCCTAATATTATAAAGTAGGTAGTAAGTTAAGTAACGTATATTTGTGTGTGATTGTGTATTATTTTCTGTTTGTTTTATGTGTAAGTATGTACTTAATTTACTTATAATTTTTTTGTGGTTTTGCTTTGTTAACAACTAATTATTTGTTTCAATCTTTCAATTGTGTACTAATATGTTTTTTATTTGCTTTTTTTACATAATCTTATTGACAATGTTCAAGAAAAAAAACATAAGTATCACAACTTAAATCTAGGTAGCACAATGGGCGGCCTTATCGCTGAAAGCGATCTCTTCCCGGCAACCTTTAATAGGGTAGGTAATATTTGTGGTTTTGAGTGTTTCTGTAATGTATACAGGATGTTCCCAGGAAGGTGTATTAAGCCGAAAGGTGGTTGTTCTAGAGGTCTAGGCGATATGCATTTACATAATAAAACACGTTCTATATCCGTTATCTTGTCGCGATAACACCAGCCTAGTCACTTAACTTGGGGCTAGATGACTCTGTGAGCAATGTCCTGTAATACTTTCAAAATAATCCATTATTTCTATCTCTTTCCAGCGACTTACCAGATGAAGAGGACAAAAAAACACCAGTGCTCCTGCTCGGAGTGAGCAAGATCACCGACTCGCCGTTTGTTCGACGTCGCTCTGTAGAAACCTCAGGTTCCTATAAGTTCTTCAGACCTGCAACCTCAAAGTACACCAGAGGTCTTCAAGGTGATGAAAGACTAGAAAAAATCAGAAAAGATCTACTCGTTCACAAAAGTGCTAATATATCTGATGATTATGTTCACAATGATAAAGAACTCTCCATCGAGCCAGACGATAGATGTCTTAAATTGAACTGTGTTGGGAACTGTATTTGTGACAGGAAAAAGAACTCAAATCGCGGATCATTCTCTTTTCATAGACCTGATCAGTTAGAAGAGAATCTCTCGGAAAATGAGATCGAATTTAAGTATACTGAACACCAAACTGATGCTCAACCGTCTAGCAGTAAGCAAAGTTACAATATAACGCCAAAATCAACTGAAAGAAAGCATTTTCTACTCTCAAATTTGAACGAACGATTCAGAAAGACTCTTAGTCTTGATTCTAGAAAATTAGACACTAATCGCACTTTGAGTGTCGCACCGCAGAATCGGCCTAAATCTCTCGTTGGAACCAGCAACATTTGCATCCAACCAAATCAACCGCTCAAACCGTCAGACCCCTTTGTCCAGCCAAATTTTAGCAAAGCCAGCCAACCGAAAAAGAAACGGAAAAGTTTCTTCTCCCTAGACACATTTTTCGATAAAAAATCTGACACATCCTCAATAGATGACTACGTGTCTTCTAAATATAAGAGATTTGAACTTGAAAGTGATGATTCGCCTCTTTTCAAAAGTGAAAACCGTGAACGCACACCAGACCTGCTCAATCTGCCGGTTATCATTGACTCTGTAAGAAAGAAACAATCAGAAACGCGTCGACAACTAGAAAAAATTGAGAAATATTATTATAAAAACCTATCTAATAACAAAACCGTTATAGACGCTGTCCCTAAAGACGCAACCGACATACAAGGTCCGAGCGGACATGCCAATCCAAGCTACGATGACGACGATGTAGAATACATCGAGCCAATACGCAGCAATTTTACCAGTCAAAGCACTTTAATACTTGATAAAAATAACGAAAAAATAACTTCAGTCCTGACTATAAATACTGAAGACACAGATATAAAACTACCCAGTTCTACAGTTAGTCCTAAATCTATAACGGAAGATCATATCACTGAAGATTTTGATAGTATAGGACCTTACGAGATAGAAATCAAAGAAGCAGACCTGTTAAAAAGTCAGAAGAATTTGATAGTAAAAGTGATGGATAAATCAGTCGATTCGATAGGCAGTTGCTCGCTTGATGTCGACGCCAGTACTGATTTCTCAGGTAAACATTGTGTGACGCTTATATGTGTTTGTTAAGCTATTTAAGCATGATATTATACACATTTATTTTAGTTTTATAACAGAATTATTTCCCAACATTTTTTAAGTGTTTCATTCGTGTCGATATGGATCTTTAATTATTAGAATGTATTTAGAAATTTGAAACTAATCCAAACCATTTATGATCAAAATTGGCAATGTTCATGCACAAAATTGCACACGCATTTTAAATTTGGCCATTTGGCATAAATGGCAATTACATAGGCACATAGGCAATTACATGAATATTTATGCAAAATTGTGCTTGAAGTATGTGTATGAAGAAAGACGATTTTAATTTTGACCCTATGTCTTAATTTTTGAAGTTAAATTGTTAAAATCTCTTGTTGTTATTTGAAGTATTGATATAATTTGAAAAGTGTTTAATTTTTTGTATTATACTTTAAAAAATAATTCTGTTTTAAATCACTATTCTAAACTACATTTTGCACTATAATTTCTCACTGTTTTGTCTTGTGTAAGTTGTACCTACTATTTATTAGATGTGTAAGTATTTGTTATTATCTCTATAAAACCAAAGTGTTTTTATTTATTCATATCATTATTAAATTATACTAATTATTTTCAATAAAATATCTTCATTATTTTCAATATTCGTTTTTCTTTTCGTTTCCTGTTTCTGTGTTTGCTTGTTTTTCTTCTATATTTTTACTACGAGTAAAACTATACTACTTAAATCTTACTGCTAAGTGCGAGACCTCTTTAATTAAATGATTCGCCCCCTTAGGAAAATGATTTACCTAACACTCGATTAGAAGCCGTCTTGTAAGGGAGAGACCTTATGCAGGGGGCTCATGAGGATCTTTAACCATGTTTTAAAAATAACCGTATCGAGCCAGGATAATGAGGAGACAATTTTGACGTGTTAGAATTCATAGCGCACACGAAATAAGTTAAAAATAATGTAATGAAGTGAAAAAAGTACCTAATTTGATGAATTTATTAATAAGAAAACAATACAAAAAGTCTTTTATGATCCAATTGTTTTTCATTAGATTATAATTTAAACAAGAGGAATAAATACTCAATAATACTCATGTCCATGAATTCATTTCACTAAACCGATATCTCCATACTGTTGGAAGGCAATCAATACAATTTAAAATGGATTTCGTAAGTAGTTAAGCCCCAATCTATTTCAAATTCAATAAAATGGGCCCCTCCTAGGGCTGCCAGATTGCCGGGATTTCCGGGAAAGTCCCGGAATTCAACGTGTTGTCCCGTGTCCAGTAATTTCACTTCACTGTCCCGGAATTCATGAGCACTAGTTTTTTTCCACAAAGTTAGGTATGACACCATGGTGCGGCGCCATTCTAGCACTAAAGTCGCTAAATTGGCAACACCGTGTCAAACATTCACATTTCACACTGTGAATGCACGAGGGGAGGAGTATGATTGATGATTATAGTATTTTAATTTTTATCTTATACCTACTCATGTAATACTCCAGTCCATTTGTGTTTTTGCTAGTAAAGTTTTGATATACTTACCTAGTTCTGTTTTTTTTCTATTTATAATGTATTTTGGGGAGCTGAATCCGAATCTAAGGACAAAATTTCGTGACGCAACATTTAAAAAATCGCAAAAATGTGTATTTTCCTTTTTTCCGTTTGTTGCTTAAAACTCAAAAACTATTATGGAGATCTAACTCTCATAGTAAACCCGGTAAAAATGTGTTCCAAAGTCAACCATCGCGCAGACATTCCGCGCACTGGGTTGTACTATTGATGACATGACTGACAATAAGTACGGACATAGTGGATAGTGTTAAACAGTGGGGGATCAGTCATTTAATTTACTTAATGTTTACGTTGGGTTTTAACTTCGTCTAGGCAAATATTAATTAAAAAAATCTGAGGGTGTTCATGGAAACAGAAAACATGTTTATTGTTCTGGTCGGTGCTGGAAACAATATCCAAAACATTAAAAGTGACAACCCTTTTGCGAAGGTTATATTTTCTTGAACTAGGCTTAGTTTCCATACTGTTCCTTATTTGTACTGTGGTTTGGCGATCAAGTCGTCAATTTTCAAAAGTCTGCAATGTCCGTGGGACTTTCGGCGGGAAAGCGGAGACAACGTGTTGTGCTCCAATTTTATTTTCGTTAAACTATGTTGTAAACTCGGTTAAATTGTGTAATTTTGGTGGAATCTTATTCAATTTAGTTCCGTGAATGTGCACAAGTGTAGTGAAAACAAAATTGAGTGTTAAACATGAACTTTCCGTTGTTCGCGCCGAAGATCCTTGAAGGTTATAGTAAAGTTGCCACCGCTTTACCATAGCCCCTGACTTGAATTAGAGGCCCGATCGGGCTAATTTCATGCAAAATACTTGATACTGGCAAGATGTACAAGATGTACGACGCCAAAACTATATTGAAGAAACTTGAAATATTCTAAAACTTGACCCTGGCTATTCCAAATTGGCCATACCGGTCTCAGACCGAAAAAAAAAAAAAAAAAAAAAAAATGTCCGTGGAACATGTTTTGAAACAAATGCGAGTTCCATATATATTCTGAGTTCGTTGATTGGCTATTAGTAAATGGTCTGTTTACAGAAATTAAAGAACTTAGATTTTTTGTAAAAAATCACTATCTAGGTTTTTTTTTCAGACGAACTGTTCGTTAGGTTAGGTTAGGTTGGCAGAGATCGCAGAAACATGACAATTTTCAACTCGCACATGAGACCAAACAGTTTGTCTTAAAAAAAAACTAAATATTGTGATATTTGTGGAGAAATTTAAGTTCTTTAATTTCTGTAAGCAGACCATTTACTAAAAGCTAATACCTAGTTTTCGAGTTTTAAGCAAAAAAAGGAAAAGTAGCAGATTTTTTTTTCTATGTGGGGTCACAAAACATTTTTAGCAAACCTCAGATTCGGATTTTGAACCCCAAAGTAGGTATAATATTGTATTTTGGGGTGTTTAAAGTAATTGAAAAAAAAAAGAAAGACATTAGAACTAACCCAAAGAGTCTTATAGATTTTATGTCTATAAAATAATTTGCATATTTTAGTTCTAAAATAAGTATTATACATAACTAGTAATTTTGTAATATTTTTGCTATTGCCCGTTCAACGGCAAACATTTGTATTTGGATTTTGACTCTACAACTCCAACTCCGTTTGTAAAACCAGAAATGTCCAGGAAATTATAAGCCCGTATCTGGCAACCCTAGCCCCTCCTCAGCAGGACAGTTAAAATAAACATTGAAGTGTTAATTTATACTTGTACTCGGGTTACAGCGCCTGTTTCCACGCCTTACCCGTAAATCTCATACGATTGACGAGCGTTTTTGTGATATTATTAGATAACATTCATAGAGGTGAACTACCTTTGGAATAGCATTTTATGGAAAGAAGGGACCTTTGGTATTCTTTTCTTAAATGCTTTCATTAAATGCTATCCCGCCTTCATCACTTGGCCGATGGCCGTTAGGCACCTACCGCATTCGGGGAGTCGCATAATCTTTCGATACGTTTTCGTCCGAAATCATTCGTGCGCTGACGTAGGTAGACGTACGAACTTTCCCATCCTTCCAGGAGTCGAGTACTATGGGAGCGCGCTAAAGCATACGTTTCAGTATACTTAGGTACGTACGACTAATTCGTATGCAGTCTGCAGGCTTTCATAGTATTTGGAAGGAAGGGATTGTTGTACATCTCAGTACGTTAGCGCACGAATCTAATTCGGATGAAAACGTATCCAAAATGTGTCCGGGCTTAGTCTAGGGTTACCAGATCTCCGGATTTGTCCTGAGATCTCAGGATTTTTGGACATTTCTCAGGATTGCGGGCGGATTTCGCAAATCTCTTAAAATCTCAGGATTTTTAGAAATTCCAACAAAATACCAACTTAATTAAAAAAATTTTTTAGTAAAAAGTAAACAAACTATAAACAATCATTCATTATTTATCTAATTAGAAACCTACTAGTGGTGCAATTCTTTCTTGAATTCAATCAGCATTTCTTTACGACTGTATTTTATGGTACTTCAATAAATAGTGCTGATAAGAGATACTGAAAAGCACGGTGCTGGGTTGGTCGGGAACTACGCACTGATACACTGAGTTCGGTTCAAATATTTATTAAGGTTCACAAATAAAGCGGACTGTATAGGATCACAATTAGTTCACTAGTTTACAATAAATGAGCACTAAAATACCAACAAAGATCACAGAAACTAAACTGAATTGCCTAAAACTGTTCGATTTTAACACTACTTGTTTGTTATGTTAGTTATCACAACTGAAAGATTTTCGGTTCACTTGAAAATTACTCTCAGGTCCGTTCACTGGTTAATAACTTTTATCACTACTGTTCACTGAAAGCACTTCGGTTCACTTGAAGATACTCTAGGATCCGTTCACTGGATGTTCCTTGCTTGTTCACTTAGCACTGATCAAATAATGACTGACCGCTGCACGATCCCGGTGCAGCTTTTATATCAAGTATTAGGAAAACTCTGTAATTTTCCCGAAAGTTCCAGTTCCCGAACGGTTCCCGCCTTGTCGTGGCGGGGGGGCTTAGTAACCGTGGCTTGGTCACCCACGGTGAAGCGAAGAGGAACCTGAGGAGGGGCCGCTCATCGGGGCTTTAGGGCAAAGCCAACGATGAAGCGGCCAGTAGGCTGCGTGGTGTATGGGCACCACGCAACTGAGGCGGGCCGCAATGCCTTATGGGAGGTATTGCGGCTGAGAGTTGGGAGGCCGCGGCGGGAGAGGAGTGTCGGTTTGCTGTTGCCGCTCTCCCTACCTTCCGCGGCCTTGGCGGGGTCGCCACCGTTTTGATGGCGGACGCGGTGGGGCTGCAGGGGAAGAGGAGTGACGGTGTGTCGTTGCCGCTCTCCCTATCCTCTGCAGCCGAAAAGTGGTTGGCGACGGGACCACAGACCTGACCCGTCGCAGGGGAACCAGGGGTGTCCAGACACGGGGTCGTCTGGCGCCCACGTGCTTTGGTTCCCGAGGTGGTCACGGCGTGCCATGTCCCCTGGTGCGCCGGTGATGGGGGCGTTCCCCCGGAGGAGGGTCCGGCGACGGACGGCCGTGGCGGGTTACACAGACGAATGCGAGAGCGTGCCCGTGTTTCCGGCCATTAGCGGTAGAGGAGGTGGACCGTGGAGTTTTAGGGGGTTGGAGTCCCACATAACTGCACTACCTCCCCGTGGCAGTGCAGTATGCGCGCGCATTTCTCCGCGTAAAAAAAAAAAAAAAAAAAAAAGATAAGTTCAAAGTTCCCGCGTTTTCTAGTAGGTTTTACGATGGTTCTAGGTTAATCTGGATACAAGTTTTGCGCTACTCAAATGTAGATGGCGCTGAATAATGTTTAAGGTATCTCTACACCAACAGAAGTTGATATCGATTCTAATCGATTGGCCACAATAGATCAAAGACAATAATTATCAAGTGTGAGATTACCTTAATTGCAAGATACATTCTATCTGTCACTGTCAGTTGACAGTTTCCTGTCAAAGTTCAGAGGGACTTTCGGCGGGAAAGCGGAGACAACATGTCGTGCTCCAATTTTATTTTCGTTAAACTATGTTGTAAACTCGGTTAAATTGTGTAATTTTGGTGGAATCTTATTCAATTTAGTTCCGTGAATGTGCACAAGTGTAGTGAAAACAAAATTGAGTGTTAAACATGGACTTTCCGTGGTTCGCGCCGAAGCTCCTTGAAGGTTATAGTAAAGTTGCCACCGCTTTACCATAGCCCCTGACTTGAAACTAGAGGCCCGATCGATCGGGCTAATTTCATGCAAAATACTTGATACTGGCAAGATGTACAAAAGATGTACAACGCCAAAACTATAATAAGAAGAAACTTGAAATATTCTAAAACTTGACCCTGGCTATTCCAAATTGGCCATATCGGTCTCAGACCGAAATAAATAAATAAAAAAGTTCAGAGGTCAAGTTCAGAGTTCAAAGGTTTTGTTTTGATAGAATGTTTCTGCAGAAAAATGGATGTTTTTAATTAATTTACACAGTTTTAGCGCCTGTCCTGCACAGATAGGTACCTACATAATCAGTTTTACCCTAAGTACCTAATATTTAGTAACTTATCCGTTGTAATAATTGTACAAATAAAATTAACCATTTGGGTAGAATCATTTTGTACCTTCATAAATGAACACCATTTTAACAAGTATGGGAAAAAAAACAAAGTGTGTAAAATCTCAGGATTTTTTGGTGGAAATCAGGGCTTTTCTCGGGACTTTTGTTTTTTTCATCTGGTAACCCTAGCTTAGTCTATTCCCCGAATACGAAAAACAGACTAAAGGAAGTATTTTTCTTAATAATTGTTTGGGATCAGCATGCAGAAGGCCATTGACTAAACCTACTGCAAGTAATATATTAATATATGGCAACATTTTTACGGCCGGCCGCCAGCCAGAGACTTACTCTTATTTACAAGCAAGCAGTTTTACCCGCCACCGCCCGGGGAGAACTCCAAATTCGCAAGTTTCCTCCGGTTGCTTTTTTCGATATCCACCCACGGTTAGAGACAGGCAACAGCCCTAGGGTTGCCAGATACGGGCTTATAATTTCCTGGACATTTCGGTTTTACAAACGGAGTTGGAGTTGTAGAGGCAATATCCAACTACAAATGTTTGCCGTTGAACGGGCAATAGCAAAAATATTACAAAATTACTAGTTATGTACTTATTTTAGAACTAAAATTTGTAAACTATTTGATAGACATAAAGTCTATAAGTAGGTAGGTACTTACTTATAATTCAGTGCAATTAGACTCTAAAAACTGTCTAGTGAGAAAATTTTGGGTTCTAATGTCTTTCTTTTTTTTTTCAATTACTTTCATCACCCCAAAATACAAAATTATACCTACTTTGGGGTCCAAAATCCGAATCTGAGGTTTGCTGAAAATGTTTTGAAAAAAAATCTGCTACTTTTCCCTTCTTTTTGCTTAAGACTCGAAAACTAGGTATTAGCTTTTAGTAAATGGTCTGCTTACCTAAATTAAAGAACTTAAATTTCTCCACAAATATCACTAATTAGGTTTTTTTTAAACAAACTGTTCGGTCTCATGTGCAAGTTTAAAATTGGCATGTTTCTGCGGTCTCTGCAAAGCTCACTCGGCACTTGCGGCCAATTATTTTATAAACCTAACCTAACATAATGAACAGTTCGTTTGAGAAAAACCTAGATACCTAGTGATTTTTGTCAAATTTTTTAAGTTCTTAAATTTCTGTAAACAGACCATTTACTAGCCAATAGTTTTTAAGTTTTAAGTGACAAACCGGTAATAAGGAAAAAAAAAATGCACATTTTAGCGATTTTTTAAATGTTGCGTCACGAAATTTTGTCCGCAAACCTTAGATTCGGATTCAGCACCCCAAAATACATTGGTATTATAGGAAAAAAAAACAGAACTAGGTACCCCAAAACTTTCATAACAAAAACACACATGAACTGGAGTATTAGATGAAAATTAAAATACTATAATCATACTCCTCCCCTAGTGCATTCACAGTGTGAAATGTGAATGTTCGATAGTGTTGCCAATTTAGCGACTTTAGTGCTAGAATCTCGCCGCACCGTGGTGTCGTACCTAACTTTGTGTAAAAAAACTAGTGCTCATGAATTCCGGGACAGTGAAGTGAAATTACTGGACACGGGACAACACGTTAAATTCCGGGACTTTCCCGGAAATCCCGGCAATCTGGCAACCCTAGACAGCCCTATTCTATACCAGGCCTACACGATTAATGATAGATAGATAGAAGCTCACTCATTGGCCTATTATTGTGCGGGTTAAGCAACGCCTGGCGCTGTCATTACTTGGATGGGTGACCAAATTTTAGTCATTAAAATACAAAAAATAAAATACAGCATAGTAAATAATACCCTTAGAATGAAATTATATTTATCAATATCGTACCTACTAGAGATGGGCCGACTAGGGGTTCTGCCGACTAGCAGACTAGCCGACTAGTCGTTCCAAAATTGCCGACTAGTCGGCCAACTAGTCGGCAATGCAGACCATTATAATTCCGAGATATTTGGGTTAATCATGATCACTCGGCGATTGTTGCTATTTTTGGATAAGTTTGCACTTCAAAAGTATCAACGTTCCAAATTTAAGTTACTTTAAGCCCTAGGACTTAAATGCACAGTTTAAGCCCTAGAGACTAATGACTTGTTTTTCGTTGACTTTTTTGGTCACATAAAGTAACTTTGTAGAGCTGTAGCTGTGTAAGTAAGGGAATGTTTCCTTTCATCAAAATTTACCATCATCAATATAAAAGGTTCTTACTCTTAATCCAACCTAGACATACTCTTATAGCCTTATTAATAAACGTGGAGTAAGGTTGGAGTAGTGAGAACATGCTTTGTCTTTTTCCGTAACAAGAACTTTCAAAGTTGACAGACTGAAACAAAAAGTGGAAAAAATATTCTAATCTTACACCTCGTTTATTAATATGGCTATTAATCTCTAGTGCTACCACCACGTGGGAATAGGCATACAAACATGGTACCTAATAAGAGTGCGTACCAGATAAGTCGGCGCGTGGTCAAAATCAATCGCTGTTTGCTTACGATAAGTAAACTAAGCCTACTGTTAGGCAGTGGCGCCCAGACTTATCTGGCACGCACTATAATAAATAATCGTAAATTTTTGAACAATGAGCCATGAAAATCAATAATAAGCACTTTTGTACTAGGTACCTATCATTGCGTTATGTTTTCTGTATGTCTCATTAAAATATGTCCAAACATCAATATTTCAAATAAATTGAACAAAGATCTAGGTCGTCTAAGTACATTACAAACAATGCATTGCCTAACGACATGCGAAAAGATTGCAAATATCATGCATGTATCGGATAAATCTATGTATGGGCGCCGACCTCGCATCCTACGCTCATTTTGCAGGTCATTGTCGTCAAAACTTTCAACGCCGCGACCGATGTTAGTCGTATTCTCTTTAAATTCTCATAAAAATATTTAGCCATTTTATTCTGCAATCTTTTTTTTATTGCCGTTTTTTCTAAGTTGGCTGGCCGTGAACCTAATCGATTGCGTAGAACGAGACGTATTTGATTAGTCTGCGTCAGAATGTGTCATCGTGCAGGTTGCGGAACGGAACGTAAAATTAAAAAATAGAAAAAAGTTTGACATCTGTCGTGGATTGTGATATCACTTTTTTGTGTTTGAAGTTAGAAAATTGAAATTAACCGAGTTTTTATTGTTTAATTCCATTTTAACTTGCTAATTTGCAGTATTTTGTATTCCGCGGACTCTGTACAATCGGTGAGTTGCTTTTCCTGTTATTTTCCTTAAAAAAATCAACTTGAAACTTATATCTGCAGTGTGCTGTAACTACCTGCTGACTTTTTAATTAAAATTTCTAATTGAATTCTCATAAAAATAGACCATTTTCTGTTAATAACTGTTTCACAATTTTATTGTTTTTGAATGTAGCGTGTGATTTAATGGAATAGCATGACGAATCGATGTATTTTTGTAGGCCAAGTTCAATTTTGTTCTTGGAACCAAAACTTGTTTTAAACTATGAATAATCGTGACTGTGGCTTCAAAAATACATTAAAATTCTTGTTGTATTTTCTAGTTTTTATCTCTCTTAAACTTTTCGTGTTCACTTTACATTCTTAGGCCACAATTATGTAAAAAGTATGAATGAACAAAGACCTGTAGGAGATAGAGGAGAAAGAGGGCTATCCACCTAATGCTAGGTATTGTGCTATTGATGTGTGAAATATGCCTTGTAGTCCCTGCATAGAATACGGTTACTCAATCTCTTCCTGTAGGCATCATAAAATTTGGATAAGGGATCTGAGGGACACTAACGAACCTTAAGTTCTTCCTGCATGGTGGTAGATAAGGTGGTCGGCTGTAAAAATATTACCAAATCATTGATGATTTACCTACTGGTCCAACCCTAAATTTAAAAAACAGTTTGGGGTTTAGAAGACCCCGGCTCCTCAGAGGGATCCAACCGGGAACCAGTCTTCGTCCTACAAAACACAGAGGTCTAAAACTAAAAAAATAAGCTCAAAGAAACTTGATATCATAGTTTACATCTCATTATAAGTCTTGCACTCCACTTGTTTGGTTGTTTTGATATGACTGTCTCTATCTTATTGAGTTGCACTAAGCGAGATGTAAATAACCTTCCCAACATAGGCTTCGGACTGAAGCTCTTTGAACTACTGAACATTGGCTTGGTAATCAATAACATGTGAATTGTTAATTAATACTTATTTGACACTGGCTATATATTATGGCCAATATACGTAAAAGAAAACATGGTTTTATCATCTGTTTGTGTCATAGCCTTCCCAAGGATGAAGCAATCATTTTTTTATCAAGCCTGATATGTCTTATCAAAGATTACACGGCTAATAGTGATGTGCCTTATTAGTATCGTTGATACCTCTTTTTAACTTTTTAAACAGGCTTTTTCATTTTCGGGAAGAGATGGAGTAACTCTATTCTATGTGGAGGCTAAATGGCAAAAATATATGCTTCCCCTATAATCAAAATGACTGATTTTAGACAATTACATGCTAAAAGCGCTCCTGGTCCTAGTAAGGGACATCGGCACCAACTTTCTACTACTATCCATCTCAATCATACCATGGACTTGTCTGTTTCCCAAGGAACTTGTTCCACTTCCTTTTTCTACTTTTCTCCATCCTTATTCAAGCCTTATTCCAAGGTTATTGATCACTACTACTGCAAATTGATTCAGCATTGTTTTTACGGCTGGGCTCCTACCTTTATACCAAGTTTACCTACTACCGCATTTTGCGGGTATAACTTCACTTTTGCTGGTCTCGCACAGATCCCTGAGTCACCTATTATGACATCCACGGGAAGAGATGCATTAGCCCTTTTTCTGGGTGCAAGTATTTATGCTTATAAAAATAAATATTTGTGTCTGGTCGGGTGTCCCTCTATGTATAATATGTATGTTTTTACAAAAGAAAAATAAATATAAGTATTATATCCGTTGTCTAGTCACTGTAACACAAGCTTAGTCGCTTACCACGGGGCTAGATGGCACTATGTGTTGTTCACAGAATTTATTTATTTATTTCTTTTACCTAGCTTCACTTGTGACTAACAAGTCATGAGGTATCAGATGTGGTTGCTATATTTTAGATTACCTACTTCATCATTTATCATCTGGTGGTCAAAAAATTAACTAACAAATCAATGAAATGGGACCTTCGGGTTATTAAAAGGTTTTATTTCATTTTGAGTAGGTACCGTCCCATCACTATAAAACTCATTAAATAGGACTGCAGAATGGGTAGCGAAAGTAATTTGCTATTGTTAAAAACTAGATTATGTGAGTTTTTAATTACATCATAATGTGTGACTATTTTCTTATGTATTCTTTTGATTGTGAGTTTCATTGAATTTGATTTAGCAATTTTTTAGAAACTTAGTTTTGAACTTTGATATTATTTGCTTGTATGTGTAATGTTGTGTTAGTAAGTACGTAAGTTTGTTCCTCTCTTCATGATGAATGAAAACTAGTATCTCTATGTGATTTGATTTTTCATATACAGCTAGAAAACAATATAAACATTACGCCCAATGTCTTCCATACGTTTTGTTTAATAATTTATTGCCTGGATGAGGACAACTTTAGTAATTCGGCCCATTGTGCCACGTTCAAATTATAAAGTGTTTATCTGTCTATTAATCTGGATACTTAATTACTTGTACCCATTTTTAGGGTTTTTTTTTTGCCAACAAGAACACTTACATAGTTACATTTTCCCGGATCTTTATCGCGCAAGAACACTTACAGTTTCGCCATTTCCGTCTGTCTGACTGTTAGCAGCTTATTGATAACATCGCTTTTCTGTTACAGATACCACATCAGGAAGCCTGAATCTCCTAACACCATCATCAACAACCAGTAGAATCAAAGACTTCACATCCAAGATCCAAGAGCGAGCTGGATCCACTCTCCAACCACCTTCGAACGCCACTCCTATTCCATCTCCCAACAGAACTATTGACGAAGCAACTCTCGTCCCAAAGAAATCTGACAACTTGTTAAAACCGCCAGTGAAAATTCATATCGACTCAGGAAGTCACAGATCTAGAGGGAATCACAAGAAACGCGACGATCCCCCTCGTAAAAAACCTAGCTACTTAAATCTAGCCTGCTCTGTCAATGGGTATACAAATCTAACGACTTACGATTCGAAATTGCGCCAGGATATCAATAAAAGTCGCGAAGCATCACCCATTAGGCCTATAACACATACATATCAGTACAAAAGTGAAAATAACTCGCTTTTGGTGCCTGTTCCAGTCAGCGCGAACAAACTGCTGGTTCCTACATTTGGACATGATACGGGTACCCATTTGACCCCTCGGGCGCCCTCAAAGGCGCACACAGATCCGTATTTGTCAACGTCACCATTGCACGTTTACATGGCGGCGGAAAACAAGCAGTTGAAAAACGATTTCCTAGGCCCAAGCATGACTTCGACACGGTCGTACATGTCAGCCGATAGCAAGAGCTTTGCAGCCTCAATGCTCCACCAAAAAGACGAGGTAGATAACTCTAAAGATATGACTTTCAAATCCAGTTACTCGGAAACAAATTTCCGAAAATCTGTGAGCTCAAATGGTAAGGAGACTAGAGAGTCTAGGTACAGCGCTGAATCCTACACCATTTCTTCGAACGGTGTTTCGAAACGCGTTGAAATAACGAAAGAAAATGGTGAACAACTGACAAGTCCAATGAAAAGCTTCATACAGCAAAGAGTTGAGAGACTCTACGGACCAGGAGCATTAGCCCAAGGGTTTTTCAACCAGAAACGCCACAAACTCAAAAGCGGGAGCGATGAAAATGACCCAAAAGTCTTACAAGAAAGATCCCTTAACTGCCCTGAAAGTTTTAGTAGTCCCAAACAATCTGAAACTCCATTCCTTGAATGCACAAGTCCTGTAGAATCGGAATCGAACTGTTCTCTACCAGTGTTAAGGCATTTAAGACCAGAATTTAGAGCTCAATTACCTATACTATCTCCAAAAAAGACTACGAAAACTCAGGATACATCTCCACAAAAAGAAGACATTCCAAAAAATTCGAAGACTGAAGAAGTAAATGGTATCCCTGTGATAGACTTGAATGGTTCCGAGTGTGATGAAAGTGTTAAGGTTAAAGTTAATGGTAATATGAACGGTACGGCGTTGGAAAGTGTTGAAATTTGTGATCTGGTTAAAGATGCACATTATTTTTTGGATTTGGAGAAGAAAGAGACGGAAAGACTGCTGGCCTTGTCTGCCACTGCAGAGAAGGAGTTGGAGAATTTACAGGTATGATTATCTTATAATAATATTAGCTGATCAAGAGCTGATCTGACAGATGTTGTCCTGTTTGTTAAATATTAAAAACCTACAACCCTACACTACTTCTAGCCTACCCTACCCTACCCTATTACTACTACTATCCTACCTTACGACTACCCTACCCTACTACTACCCTACCCTACTACTACCCTACCCTACTACTACCCTACCCTACTACTACCCTACCCTACTACTACCCTACCCTACTACTACCCTACCCTACTTCTAGCCTATCCTACCCTACCCTATTACTACTACTATCCTACCTTACGACTACCCTACCCTACTACTACCCTACCCTACTACTACCCTACCCTACTACTACCCTACCCTACTACTACCCTACCCTACTACTACCCTACCCTACTACTACCCTACCCTACTACTACCCTACCCTACTACTACCCTACCCTACTACTACCCTACCCTACTACTACCCTACCCTACTACTACCCTACCCTACTACTACCCTACCCTACTACTACCCTACCCTACTACTACCCTACCCTACTACTACCCTACCCTACTACTACCCTACCCTACTACTACCCTACCCTACTTCTAGCCTACCCTACCCTACCCTATTACTACTACTATCCTACCTTACGACTACCCTACCCTACTACTACCCTACCCTACTACTACCCTACCCTACTACTACCCTACCCTACTACTACCCTACCCTACTACTACCCTACCCTACTACTACCCTACCCTACTACTACCCTACCCTACTACTACCCTACCCTACTACTACTACTACTACCCTACCCTACTACTACCCTACCCTACTACTACCCTACCCTACTACTACCCTACCCTACTACTACCCTACCCTACTACTACCCTACCCTACTACTACCCTACCCTACTACTACCCTACCCTACTACTACCCTACCCTACTACTACCCTACCCTACTACTACCCTACCCTACTACTACCCTACCCTACTACTACCCTACCCTACTACTACTACTACCCTACCCTACTACTACCCTACCCTACTACTACCCTACCCTACTACTACCCTACCCTACTACTACCCTACCCTACTACTACCCTACCCTACTACTACCCTACCCTACTACTACCCTACCCTACTACTACCCTACCCTACTACTACCCTACCCTACTACTACCCTACCCTACTACTACCCTACCCTACTACTACCCTACCCTACTACTACCCTACCCTACTACCCTACTCCACCCTATACTATCCTATCCTACTACTACCCTACCCTACTACTACCCTACCCTACTACTACCCTACCCTACTACCCTACTCCACCCTATACTATCCTATCCTACTACTACCCGACCCTACCCTACTACTGCCCTACCCTACTACTACCCTACCCTACTACTACCCTACCCTACTACTACCCTACCCTACTACTACCCTACCCTACTACTACCCTACCCTACTACCCTACTCCACCCTATACTATCCTATCCTACTACTACCCTACCCTACTACTACCCTACCCTACTACTACCCTACCCTACTACCCTACTCCACCCTATACTATCCTATCCTACTACTACCCGACCCTACCCTACTACTACCCTACCCTACTACTACCCTACCCTACTACCCTACTCCACCCTATACTATCCTATCCTACTACTACCCGACCCTACCCTACTACTGCCCTACCCTACTACTACCCTACCCTACTACTACCCTACCCTACTACTACCCTACCCTACTACTACCCTACCCTACTACTACCCTACCCTACTACCCTACTCCACCCTATACTATCCTATCCTACTACTACCCTACCCTACTACTACCCTACCCTACTACTACCCTACCCTACTACCCTACTCCACCCTATACTATCCTATCCTACTACTACCCGACCCTACCCTACTACTGCCCTACCCTACTACTACCCTACCCTACTACTACCCTACCCTACTACTACCCTACCCTACTACTACCCTACCCTACTACTACCCTACCCTACTCCACCCTATACTATCCTATCCTACTACTACCCTACCCTACTACTACCCTACCCTACTACTACCCTACCCTACTACCCTACTCCACCCTATACTATCCTATCCTACTACTACCCGACCCTACCCTACTACTGCCCTACCCTACTACTAAAATAATAGTTGCTGTGGCCGTGGTTTTATCACGTGGAATATTGGGATAAAAAACCCTTGTGTTTTTACACTTTTTAACAAACTAAAACCTGATAGTATTTTGCTATCTGTAGAAGGCAATTGAATTTTGTTAAATACCTATTCCAAAAATTACTTGCTAGTAGAGAGTTTGCTCTACATAGATTGATTATAGATTTAAATTTGACCATACTAAATGTTGAGAAATGATATGGTACTTTTGAAAAACACTAACGCAGCGTCCTACGTGGGCGATCTGATGCGAACGCGATCCGATCCGGTGCGACGCGGAAACAAGGAACAGTCGAGAATCGCGCCGCATCGCACTTTGCGTGCATTTGGTCACGTAGGACACTTCAATAGCTATCGACTGTTCGTTGTTTCCGCACCGCACCGGATCGGATCGCTTCGCAATCGCGTTCGCATCCAATCGTCCACGTAGTACGCTGCGTAAGAAATGGTGTTTAAATGATATGGTCTTAAATGTAGCCACACTTATTTAGAAGCCAGAAAAATATATCGAATAATTGTTATACTAGGGTTTCAGCTATCTGCTAATCTTCAGTTGACCAGTCATACCATAACTTCAAGATGATGTTTCTAAATTTCAGGATGAGGAAGTTTGTGAAGAAGTATTAGGTCTGCTTCGCGCTGCGTCCGGCAAAGCGAGGCTGCTCGCTACACAGAAGATGCAACAGTTTGAGGGTAAACACCTATTTCTTTTAGTTCTATTAAGAACTACCTCTGCCCCAGGTTTACAGGGATAAAAAGTATCATAGGTAATCAAGGTTATAAACAACCTATACATGCCAATTTTCAACCACACACAAACATCCGATCAAACAAGCAAACATCTAAATATTGGCATTTATAATATTAGTGGAATCTAACAGCGTACTAATCGTCTCTCATCCAGTTTTCTGAACTGCTATGAAGTGGAATTTACGTAGCTGTTCCCGCAAAACCACAACCTTGGGAGTCTTCAAGTCTCGAATGAACAGGTATTGTCTAAAAATATTTTGCAAGGAGAACTACATCATGAAAAGAAAGTGCATTGACCACTGCGCCACTCGGAAACCCCAAAAATTCTCCCGTAACAGGATTCGAACCTGTGCCCCTCGCTTGCCGGGCGAGTGCAACTAACCACTGCGCTAGAGCGGTGTTGGTCTAGTGGTAGATACCGCGACTTTCATTCCGAAGGTCGAGGTTTCGAATCCAGGCTGACCGCGCACCAATGTCTTTTTCTTTAAGAAAACATTTAAGTGCGCTATTAACATCGCTCTTACGGTGAAGGAAAACATCGTGATGAAACCAACATGTCCTAGGATAAACCACGGTCCGAAGGCATGGGATATTCGCCAATGCGGGGTAGGCTCCCGTGGCGTCTTAAGCCCTCTAAGAAATCACGTACAATGGCCCAATTGTGAGGCTATGTGCGGAAAAGGCTCAGCGAAACTAACTAACTAACCACTGCGCTACACGGGGGTCCCTAGGCGAAAAACCTTGAGCAATAAACGAAAAGAAATTGACAATTATCTCAGTTTTTGACATATAAGTCGGATTGTCGGCTTTATGAAACAGGGCCCAGGTCTTAAAGTTTAGACAAGCAAAACCTCTTAGTCGCTTCCCATCAGCGGAAGTGTCTATCTCATAAAAAAAATACTTACGCGACGATTTGAGAACCTCTTCCTCTTTTTGGAAGCTGGTTAAAACATGACTAAACAGTATATCCTTACCAATTCCAGGTCTTTGCTACAACAACATAAACGAGCGCAAAGACGAGCCGTTTCCGACTACGCTGCAAGACCTGCAAGGTTTCTGGGACATGGTGTGTCTGCAGGTCAACAACGTGAACGCGCTCTACGCTCATATAGCCGAGCTGAAGGCCAACGGATGGCGTGAGGTGAGAGTTACACCACCTAGCTTCTGCTTCTCAACCGCCCAACGTACAGTGGGTCAAACCCTCTTATGTCGATCGTCTTGTATCTATACTTATATTATAAAGAGGTAACGTTGGTAACATGTATGTATGTATATGCAAATAAATGACATTCATTTATTTTCCGGGTAATCGAAACTACTGAACCGATTCCAAAAATGCTTTTTCCATTTCAGCTATATTATCGAGGAGTAACATAGACTACTTTTGATTCCCACAGGATCAGGTTAGGGACTTGTGAAATTTGAAATAAATGTATGAAACAACGTAATGTTTGGTCTCTAGCATCCAACATGCAGGAATTCTAGGAACCAAGAAGCTTCTATGGCTGATTGATCTCATCTTTGTCTCTTACCTGCGGCTTGATTCTCGTAAATAATTACATACCAGTTCGATGACAGAGACAGTGCGGACCGATGACAGACGCAACGCAGACACAACTACAAACAACAACAATTACAAACTCAAAATGTACTCTCATTGTATTCGTTTGGTAGTTGCGAGTATATTTTGAGTTTTCTTTGTAATTGTGTTGTGTCTGCGTTGCGTCTGCACTGCGTCTGTCATCGGTCTGCACTGTCTCTGTCATCGAACTGGTATGTAATTATTTACGAGAATCGAGCCGCTGACATCAAGAAATTTCTGTGGCTGATTGATCCCATCTTTGTGTCTCATCCATCTGACACCAAGAAACCCCGTGACCGGCTGATCCCATCTTTACCCCCTGGCCCACAAGCATTACTTAGTATCTCACGTTGCAGATAACAAGCCCGCCCCCTGCGCCCCCTAGCGCCTCGTCGGCGACCCCCCGCCCCCGCGCGCGCGCCGCCCCCGCCCCCGCACACAAGAACGAGAAGGCGCGGCTGGCGGCGGAGAAACGGGAAGCCGACCGGAAAGCCATGTTGGAGCATCGGAGGTGAGTTCGCAATCTATACTAATATTATACAGAGGAAAGATTTGTATTTTTGTGTGTGTGCGTCTGTATGTTTGTTATGAATACACTCAAGAACTACTGGACCGATTTTTAAAATTCTTTCACCATTAGGAAGCTACTCACCCTGAGTAACATAGGCGATTGATATTTATTAGTAAATGATTCATAAAAATCACGATCTTAGCATCAAATAATTCAAGATGGAACTGAGTTCATACATAAATAGTTTGTTGAGTTGGATATTTTTAAGTTTAAAATATATACATATAGTTCAAAACCTCTCTTTTCATGAAAAGTGGATGTAGCGGAGTTTGATTCTAGACCGACGGTAAGCAACAGCCGGACCGCGGAATGTCGGCTATGGGACCCTCGGATATTTGTAACATTATATTATCATAAATCATACCTACTGTCACGTAAAATCAAACTGAATAAATTACAAGTTATGCCATATTTACGTAAAAAAGAACGAGAGCGTCGCACACGGCCGCAGCGCGCTATTCCAGTAAATCTCTTAAATGGAAAGATCTCTGGAAAAACGGTTCATTTTCCAACAAGGAGAATGATATGTCTGATGCGTTAGCATCAGTATAGTTTGTGGACTGTCCTGTCGTTGATATTAAGTTATATGTGTTGGCCTGCACCAAAATTTACCAAAACTGGGAGTGTGGAGGTGCGGGCGGGTGAGAGTGAGCGGATTGGGCGTTTTAATTTGGACCTCGAAAATTCAATTCAATGTTATACGGACCCCAATTAAAACTACTTGCCAACCCCTGTTCTAGACGACACATTAGAAATGTGTCGTCTAGAACAGTCTCGTAAACTTTTTAGTTTGTTTGTTTGTAAATACATACAATGTGTTGTGGTTTCCAGACGCGTGGCTCGGTCGCGGCAGCAGGCGACGCCGCAGCAACAGGAGATGGGCATCGAGGGGACTCAGGTACCATATCACACGCATTCTACTTATATGATTTACGTCCGTCATTGTTATATGCAAGACTAGTGATGTGCCGAGTCGCTGTTTTTGTGACTCGAGTCGACTCGAGTCAGGTTATACGGTATTCGAATCCCAACTCGATTCCACGATTCGAGCACAGTACTCGAGTTCTTTGTTTGGTATTCGAATGCTAACTCGAGTCTCGGACTCGAGTCGGACTCGAGTCCCGGACTCGAATCCCAGACTCGAATCCCGGACTCGAATCCCAGACTCGAATCCCGGACTCGAATCCCAGACTCGAATCCCAGACTCGAATCCCAGACACGAATTCCAGACACGAATCCCAGACTCGAATCCCAGATTTATTATTGTTCTACAACATATGGTTTTATTCATAGTTTTACTGAATTGAACTGCCACAAACAATAATATTGATTGATTGGACTACCACAGACAATATTATACTTAAATAAAAATTCCCGCGTCATTCGTACGGACGGACAGTCGAAGTTTGACGGCCATTTTTTCCAAGTAAATTTATGTTCCTATGGAAAACGAAACTTTGCGTGGAGTGAGTGAAACAGAGATGGAGAACGCGCGAGTCCACTAACTCGAGTCAGTTGGAATCGCATAATAGAATCGAGTCAGAGAGTACGGAATCGATTCTTCCTGACTCGAGTCCGGCGCGGCGTACTCGAATACCGGAATCGAGTCCAGTACTCGAGTACCGGAATCGAGTCCAGTTCTCGAGTACCGGAATCGAGTCCAGTACTCGAGTACCGGAATCGAGTCCAGTACTCGAGTACCGGAATCGAGTCCAGTACTCGAGTACCGGAATCGAGTCCAGTACTCGAGTACCGGAATCGAGTCCAGTTCTCGAGTACCGGAATCGAGTCCAGTACTCGAGTACCGGAATCGAGTCCAGTACTCGAGTACCGGAATCGAGTCCGGCGTACTCGAATCCAAACAAATTGTGACTCGAGTAAGCGAGTCCACCGGAAGAATCGAGTCTGACTCGAGTCAAGCCGTACTCGGCACATCACTACAAGACACTCAGTACAGTTGTTACTTAGTTGGACCCGAGTTGAAAACACTCGGTTGTCAACATGAGACACCATATGTTTTGACAAGAATAATAGGGTCCCGCTTTTACCCTTTGGGTACGGAACGCTTTTACCCTTTGGGTACGGAACCTTAAAAACTGACGCTCTCACATGGTGCTATTTTACTGACTTTAGTTTCTTAAGATATCACTCTTTTTTTTTCAGGAAATAGAAATCTTTGTCGGCAAGAATACTAAACCGAGTGTCGCACCGAAGGGCGACTGCGCGAGCGATCACTCCCAGCCTTCATCTAGCTGATCTAGCGATAGTACAGTAACATCATCATAATTCACTTAGCTATCTACATAGTAACACTTTTGAAGAGTCCACTCACGAAATTATTAAGAAAACTATACTTTTTTTTTTGCTTTTTTGTAAAAAAAAATCTTCATGTTGCAAGAAAAATGACAAAAAAATGTTTCCTAAGTGTGGTAAACACTGAGAAATAATGTTTAGAGGTTTTTTTGGCTTCAATGCCGCCGCCGCGCCGTATGAATCAAATTTTTGTATAATGTTTAGGTATATGTTTTAGTTTTCGAGTTTTCTCATAATACGTATTTACAAAATGGAAATTTGCAGTTTATTAGATGTCTAGTCCCCATATCACAAGCCCAGTTGCTAGTTATTTGGGGCTAGATTACATATGAAATTCTTGTGTATGGACTCTTCAAAACTCACAGTATAATCAAGCAGTTTGCAATATTGTTAATGAAATAAGATGCATTTGAGCAAATAATAATTATGTTTAAGAACTTTACAGTCGAATACAGAAACGCAACTCTAAATTTGAGTTCTACTTAAACAAGTAGAACTTCCCAAACTAAAATTCGAAAATTCCCATACTATTTTTAAATTTAGAAGCTGCTCTATTTTTAAAGTACGCCTCAAATTTTAAGTGGTGTTTCTGTATTCGGCTGTTAGATTGTGGTGCAAGTCACTCGAAACTCAGATCCGGATCAGGAAAATTTTGGTTATTATTTTGACAGATGACAGCTGTCAAACTTAAAATGCTTAAATCTCGGAACTATAAGGAATAATTTTCATTAGAACGGGCCGCACCCGCCCCGGCCCGTTCTTATAAGACTCTTCGCCTATGAATCTTAGGCTACTAGTTTCTTTGCAGAGGTGATAGAGCTCTTTGAGATCTTCAATAGAACATTTTGATGACAAATGTCAAATTTATAACCAAATAAGCCTAAAATCAATAGCTTCCGAGATGTTATTTATTATTTATTTCGGTCTGAGACCGATATGACCAATTTGGAATAGCCAGGGTCAAGTTTTAGAATATTTCAAGTTTCTTCTTCTTCTTTTGGCGTCGTACATCTTGTACATCTTGCCAGTATCAAGTATTTTGCATGAAATTAGCAATTAGCCCGATCGGGCCTCTAATTTAAGTCAGGGGCTATGGTAGAGCGATGGCAACTTTACTATAACCTTCAAGGAGCTTCGGCGCGAACGACGCAAAGTCCATGTTTAACACTCAATTTTGTTTTTACTACACTTGTGCACATTCACGGAACTAAATTGAATAAGATTCCACCAAAATTACACAATTTAACCGAGTTTACAACATAGTATAACGAAAATAAAATTGGAGCACTACATGTTGTCTCCGCTTTCCCGCCGAAAGTCACCTTCCGAGATGTAAGTAAGCATTTTAACTTTGACAGCTGTCAACTGCCGGATTTTTAATTGTGATCGCCTTTTTTCGATCAAATATCAAATGTGGTCAGCAATAAAATGCGAGCGCGCATTCTATTGAAAATATTTCTACGTTATTCAAAATATACAGTAAAAATAGCTTTCAAATTTACTCGTATTGAAAATAAGAAATAACAGCCGAATTTATTGATTTATTTTTATTTCAAAATATGTTTTTTTTTTATGGTCTAGGCTTATCTACTATACTGTATTTTAGAATCTTAGAAAAATGTTAACAAAGAAATGGTAATATCAAAGGAAAAGGTAAATAAAAAACTCTCAATATCAAAGAAAAAAGTAAATAAAGAGATGTCATTTTCAAATAAATGTATGAGTTTTTTGTTTACATTTTAGTTCTCAGATAGAGTATAGAAATATTCGCAACACCGAGAGTGAATTTTCGAAGATGTGTTTTTTTTTCTTGGAAATATTTTTAGTTGATTCTTTTATACTTATCTAAAATTTGCATCAAATTGTAAATAGTGTTTTTTATGAAATAAAAAAATGGACATGATAAATCTCAGTTTGAAATGTATAATGTTAGAGTTATTTATTTATTAATTTTTATGTTTTTTTTTTAAATGACGAACAAACAAGAATATTAAAATTAATGTATTATTTACCACTAATATCATTTTTTTTATAATAAAAACGACATTAAAAATATGAAATAAAAAAATATGCACTAAAAAGTCTACAAAAAATTAATTATGTATGTATTCAAAATATGAAAATGAAAACTTTTTTATGAAATTGTTTGTAACGCAGAGCCTAAAATATTGCATTTAGGTGTGTACATTTGTTTATGAATTATGAATTAATAATTAGCATTATTTAATTATAACAGGTGTTCATGGCAATACAACATCAATGCTGGGTTTCTATAAACAAAAACGGTTCGTTTTAGTTATGAAAAGTAGTTAAAGTTGGGTTCCCACTGTGCAAAAATCAACAAAACTAATATGGACTTATTATCTTCTTCCCTATACACAAGAGCAATGGGCATTTTAGTCAGACGTCCTTCAACTCGACCACAGCCTATTTACACTTTTAATTTGAGCCTATAGTGTCCCGCTGCAGACCAAACGTCGCTTCACTCACTCCATTTATTACATTGTGGTTTTGGGGACTGAGGTTTGGACGTAAAATTGAACACGCTTGTCCTCTATGCGTGTAGTTGGTGCTCAGTGCATGATAATATATAGATAGATCGTTAATCTGCCTTTGTTAGCTTTAATTGAACCTTAAATTTGCATCCTGAAGGAACACAAATTGTCCTAAATAGGTCTCCAAAAGCTGACAGACAATAAAAATCCCTTTCTAGACAGACAATAGAAATCCCTGCTGAAAATACTGCCTACTGTCCGTAATAATAACGCTTTGTTTATCAATATATAAACCCAGCATGTCGTATTGACTTAGACCTCGTATTAAATATGTCCAAATCGGTGATAAAAATGTTGTGTTTGTCTGTTTGTAATTTGGTTTAATATACCTAGATATAATATGTAAAATTATGTATATGTAATAATGAATTCATGATCATGATACTCTTGGTTATAAAGAAATCGTATAAAGTGCCCAATAAAGTATTGTGTTATTATTTTGTTGTTTTCTTTTTATCGATCAAAGTTAAGAAAGGCTATGTGACGGCAGAGTTCCAGTGTTCCACACGCACGATGGGACTCGGCTACATGTGATGCTCCCCAGAAAACGCAAGATCCATTTTGCTGATTAATTTATATCACAATTGGATAGTGTAGAAGCCAAGTGATTCAACTGACTTTTTATAAGTTTCGAGATATGAAGCAAAACACTTGTGCACTTGAAGTTTTCTCACATATCAGTTGTGCACAAGTAGGCTCTCTTGTAGTTTTAACAAGATTCAATGCAGTTAGAATTATGCTGTTTTTTTTGGAGGTAAATTATTGTGTTCCTAAAACCAAAAAGCACTTAACTCAATTTTGACCAAAATGTCAGTTGGATCACTTGGCTTCTACACTATCTAATTGTACGTAATGTAATAAGTACATACTTACCTACCTAATTAGTATATACTTAAAAAAATAATCAAGTAGAAAAGTATACAGCCAATTGAATTATGGGTTTCTGTAGGTAGGGGATCTCCTCAGCAATGTGTTGTAAATCTATTGCCTGGTCCGGCCAAGCTGACGGCCACCCAGCAACACCAAGTATTTTTTTTAGAAATTATACGCACGTAGACATCTAGCTAGGGCATGAATCCCGGGATCCCGGGATATCGTAATCCCGGGATCTCGGACGCAAAAGTTCGATATTATAATCCCGGGATTGAGTGATCCGATATCGAGATTTGAGCAATTTACTATTTGGGTATAAATTAAGGTTTTTAGCTATATTTTTCCTCATGGAATGATTGAATGGAACTATTAAAATTAAACCCAAATTAGTCTACCCCTGAGGAAGAGATCTGTAAAGATTTATAAGCGTAGGGAATTGGTGAAATGTTTAAAACAATAAAAGTAATTCATTGCAATTTTTTAAGACAAGTATTTTTTAAACAAGCTCGCATTCAAAATTTTTCTGCTAACATCATTTTAGTGGTACGCCGGGTACGCCTAGAATTTGGCGCGAAAGTTTAGACACTTTCGGGTTTAGGCTATTTGTCCGCCATATTTCCAAAATGATGGGGTGGACGGCCCTCGGGGTAACTTATTTACGTAATAAAACCACTAGTCTTAAATATTTTATATTTAACACATTTTTGTTGTATTAAATTCCCTTTTTTAACGATATCTAAAATCCCAGTATCAATCCCGGGATCCCGGGATTGAGCTCTTAATATCGATATCGCCCCGGGATTGAAAACCTTCCGATATTGCATGCCCTACATCTAGCCCTATACTTATTGGGCAAGGAAGTGGTTGAAACTGCGACTCCAATATTAATATTTGGTTCTGGTCTGGGTGTTTTCTATGTGTCCATCAGATGGATAATAATGACCTTTACAAAAAAAAAAAACAAAGCAATACCTATGTAGTATTTTATTATTATATCCGTTGTTTAGTACCCATATTACAAGCCTTGTGTGCTTAGTTTGGGGCTAGATTGCGCTATCTGTAACGTCGTGCAATAAGTATTTATTTAAGTCAACATAAATTAACTAATAGGGTCCCGTTTTTACCTTTAGGTACGGAACCCTAAAAAAAGTTACCAGAAATATCGTCTGCAGTCTTGCAGTGTTGTAAAAAATTAAATAAAACTGCGTTTTACATGAATAACAACATTTATTATTTATTTAAATAACTATACTAAATATAATTTACTTAATAATAGTTTTACAGGAATGTTTTAGAATTAAAGTTTGTAGCCGGTAAATACGTTTCTAGGGGTAGGTTTCATTATAAAAAAAATTAAGAAGTTTTGTGCGGCCAAGTTACAATTGGTTAATGTAGATGTAGAGACCGTAAAAAACGTCGATTGTCTAAAGCTCAAAATACACGGGCGACACTGACACTGCAACTTTACTATAGAGCCCACACCTACAACACACACGCACGGATTTCTTTATAACGTGTGCTGTGTGTGTGGGCTCTCTAAGTAAAGTTGCAGTGCCAGTGTCGCTTTATAAAATTTGAATTTTATATAATTTGAGACTTGGGGTGAGATAGAAACCTAAGGGAAAGAGTCACAGAATAAACCAAGAAACCATCAACTTCAGAGATTTTTTAAATTGCTATTATTAGAATCTTTAATTTGACATTAAAATTAGACCGTCGTGCTTGAGTTGTGAGATTTTAACCTAAAATCTTTCTATATTTGAAAATAATCGGATTTGACAATTTAAAAATTCTAAGGCTTCATTCCTGTTGGTAATTTTGGCGACATAATGTCCGTAAATCGTGCCAAGTCAGAAATTAAAAAAAAAAAAGTTTTCGATCTACCCTTAGAATACTGCACAAATAGTCTCTACTTTTTAAGTTGGAAAAAAGTAGTATAACAAAGAACAATTACAATTTTGTCATGTTTTTTTTAAACTAGTGTTGCCTACAATTTTCCCTAAAACCCCGAAGTTTTCTGAGATAAGGAATGGATTTATTTAAAAGAACAATAAATATTTTAAATCAAATCGTACATTTATATATCAAAACGTAAATAAATATTTTAAATCAGTCGGGCTTTCTTTAAACACAAAATAAATCTTAAAAATATGTTCAGTCAGGCAAGAAATAGCATCTGATTCGGCAGAAGAATTGAAATGCGCTTCGTATCACGCAGTTATAATGTAAGGATTGCTGTCCTTTCTATTGCTAATTTAAAAATCTTTAAAGAATTCATTATTTCCAAGACATGTCCGTGATTTAAGCTCAAAAACGTCAATATTTAATTCTTACTTTTGTTTTGAGATCAATTCACAATGGCAGAGAGTTGAAGCGAAACGTAACGCGAATGAGTACAAAATATCAACAAGACAAAATACACAACGAACACTTACACTGACACTTTACGGGTGGATCCCACAATTTCCATTGATGGAATACTGGGATAGATTGTCCCACTATTTCCATTGCAACAAAAATAAGGGATAAGGTTTTACTACCTTTTATTTTCAAATAATTTTATGTTAAAGTGGAAACAGATTCTCAAATAACACAAGTGCGTTTTTTGTCGCAATAGAAATAATGGGATATAATTTTAAAAAACGTTAGTTCCACTATTTCCATTATGTATTTCCATGGAAATAGTGGGTTCCACCCCACTTTACCTAAGCAGACCAAACCTACAGCACAGATGCACGAATTTCTTTATGTGGGCTGTTTTAGGTTAAGTGTCAGTGTAAGTGACATCGTGTAGATTGATTTTTAGGCAAGACTTGTATACAAGTTTGACGTCACTATTAATTTTGATCTACAGATATTTGTTCCTAATTTGTAGGTAAGTCATGTCATGTCATGTGACTCATCAATTCGCTTCAACTCTGCGCCAGTGTAAAAGACCCTTAGTTGTTCCATATTACTTTTTCTTCTTCATCTGTTTCGCTTTTTTCTTCTCTTCTTTTCGTTTTTCTTTCTCTTTTATGGACTTGTAAAGTTTGTAGCCGAAGAAAACTGGAAAGAAAAAAAAACTAATCAAATGAAAGTTCTCAAAACATAAAATTCAGTACATAATCCTCCTTCGGCAGTCGGGTAAAAAGTGGAACAGAGATACATTGCATACTAGTGCTTCTCCCTGTTTACAGCATTTTAATTTGACACGTGACTCTATATAAAAAGAAAAACTTCTTTTTAACCAGATTTCCAACCCCATAAACATTATAAATTTCTTTTAATTTTTGTATGTAGCTCAAGGCTATTTTATTTAGAAAATTTATTTTCAAGGAAAAATAGTATTAAAAAATTTTCACTTGCGGCGAGACTTGAACTCGCGTCTTTGGGTCAGTACCCCAACGTCTATACCAACTAGACTACGCAAGTCCCTGCTTCGTGCCGTGAAAACTTCCAATACTATATTCTCCTTTGATCCATAAACATTATTGGAATTCGGTGATTTTATTGTGTGTGTGTAATTATCTCAAAAAAAAAGACATAAAGTAAGCTTTAGCGAAACTCTTTAAGATAATTAAAACAGTTCGAGACTCTCGAACAAAGGACGATTTATGAGTAGAATTGCTATTCCAGTTTAGTCTAATCGAACCCCAATACCTCTGTATAATTAAGTTTCAAACGCCCACGTTAAGAACAAAGGTACGTACTAGCTAGTCAAACTAAATTCCGTTCCAAACAATGTTTGTGACAAAAAACGCTGTGAAACTTTCTTTAAGTTTTGCGCAGTTTTCGTTTTGCTTGTAGGAAATATTTAGTAGAACTACTAGTAGAACTAACTAACCTACCTACTATCCGTAATCAAAGGACAAAAAAAAGAGACTACCAAATTCTCTATATCTCTATTCTAATATCAACCTGTATATAACGTTATACCTACTCATTGAGGAGTTTATGATGGGACTTGGGACTTTTTCATCAAGCCCTGGAGGGTTACTGCAGTTCGTTTCGATACGACATCGATACGATAATACGATGATTCTACTGTCACATTCTGATAGTAGGGTGACAGTAGAACCATCGTATTATCGTATCGTTGTCGCATCGAAACGAACCGAAGTAACCCTCCTGGTTCTATAGGTAAACACTGCGGCAACGTTACAGTCTTCCTTCTGACGTCATAAACTACGTTAAGATTGAAATCAATGCTCGAGGTCCGTTCTGGGTAAGTTGTGCAGCGAGCAACCTGACTCCTGGTGTGTTTGAAGGTAGTTTAGCAGATGATGCAAGCATTTCTGCTTTTTGAGAGTCACAATAACTGTGCACCTGACAAAGTCGCGCGAGCATCGACGATTTTCGATTCAACATTTCAGACCCGCGCGGCGCGATCCATCCAGGTGCACAACTACGGTGACTAAAATCAGGATTGTTTGCAAAATCTGCTAAACTACATTTTTACTCGACTGCCCACGTAGGGTTGTTTTAACATATCTGAGTATATTAAGTGACTTTCCCACTGGTAACCGCTTATACATGGTAAATATCCCGTTATTAAAATAATATTTGTAGTGAAGACGGATATGGTCTGGGGATATGGTTAATTACACAGTTTTATTCGCGCGATAACGATGTCGACATAGGATCTTGCTAATTGTTTGAAACACGGTGAAAAAAATTGCGTTCTGCAGTTTCACCGGCACAAATTTATTCTAATAATATAGATAGACTGTAGGTATTCTACGAAATAACCGCCAATGTTAGGATGCCACTGCTGCATACATGCAGCAATGGCATCCTAACACTGCTGCATACATGCAGCAGTGGCATCCTAACCATATCACACATTAAGGGCCCTATACCTGCTAAACTCAAAATCCATGTCGGGCGCATCGAAAATTGTTGATTATTTCATGACGGAATGTCGTAGAACTTTTTTTTGTGTACAGATTGTAGGCGACATTGACAGGATGGTTTTAAAACCCTGAATCTGGAATACAATGTCCTAGGCTGGCTTAGGAATTACATTTCGTTGTTGAACCTGGGTATTTTTTTGCGAAAAATTAGATTTTATTTAATCCAAGTACTTCACTTCCACCTTATGCCAATACAGTAAGCGAGTGCAAAATGGCTGCAGATATCACAGACCAAGGAAAACGGATAATATTTTCATTCGACGCTTTTTACTGGGTTGCTAAAATGACGTGAAAATTGGCACCGTGTACATTGAAATAAGAACCAATACGTGGTCTCACAGCTACCATTAGGTATCAATGAAGGCGATACATCTATTGACAAATCTGTTTCATATCACTGTAATCACTAATCAGAGCATAATCACTTATTTATTATTGATATTGGTGTAATTTAGTTATGTACTGATTTTGAAATTAGATAAAAACATGAATTAAATTCTGTAAATTTTATACCATGTGTAGATAGTAAATTAATGGTGCGTATACACAGAAGTTATACCCGGTACCCATATCACAAGCCTAGTTGTTTAGTTTGAGTGTTAGTAACGTTTTGCAATATTCTTAATTTGATACATCGGGAAGATCATTTATATAGAAGACAAATAACAGCGGTCTTGCGATGCTCCCTTGTGGAATCATCATCATATCTACTACTTTTGATCCGGTCTCATCAAAATTATTATATTTATTATACATACCCAATAAAATAATAATAATCACAAACGCAGCACCGTACAAATACAACTGATTCCAAACAGCGTCACTGATAGCTTCTTCTAACTTATTCAAATTAAAATTAGTGCTTGGATCTTGTAATCTAGCGCTGATCCTATTCGCAAGACCTTCTTTGATTTTCTTCGTGAATTCTTCTTTCTGTTCTGCATTCATTGTATGAAATTGTTCCATGACTGTTTGTAGTTTTTGCCGTACTTGTTCAGATTCTTCATCTTCTGTGGTGGTTCCTACTAGTTTCTGTAGAATGCTCATGACATCCATGTTTGCAATTTGTTCTGTCAGCTTTTGGGATATTACGTTGCCGAGACCTAAGCCCTGTGGTGCGTCGCCGTCTAGACCTTGATCGGCGGTCAGGTCTTCTTGGTGTTCAAAGGTTTGTGGTTCGTCCGCCATTTTGCTGTTTTGGGAAAGCGGTTTGTTTTTATGTTTCTTTTTTTTTAATCAATGATTTAGTTTTAAAAGATAAACAATTGTGCAATGCCTAGTAGTATTAAAAATGCGAAAGTTGGTTGGTTATATGGTTGTTATCGAAAGTTATTCAAGAAGTACTTTTTTACTCTTTGTAAACTCTTTGTAAAAAAAGGGCTCATAATTGGGGCATAAAGTATTTCACAGAGAAAAAGGACAAAACTTTTAACTTTTAAATACGGTTAATATCGCCGGCGTATCAATTATAAAAAAATACAGCGGTGTTGCAGTTTGGTTGTGTTTAAATCGCGTCAAATTATTTAAAACTACCGTCCATAACAACTGTTATTCTAGACTAATCAAATAATTATATACGTGAAACAATAGAAATACCTAATTCTTGTTAAAACGCGAGTTATAAAGCACACATCAAGTGTGAAACTGCATTTGCTATCTCTTAATGCTACTAAATTTAGACGGCCCTTTTAGTTGGCCCGTTGCCACAATTAGATACTAGCATCTTGTCCCGGTTTCGCACGCTAGTTTACATTGTATTAAACATATTAATTAACCCTCGTTTCTTTTAAAGACTGTTAACTTTAACGGTTGTTAAACTACACTGACACATTCTTATGAAATAATTTAAATTATATATTAATAGATGAGACAATGAAATTCAGCTGATTTTTAAAGACAGTTAAATAACTACTGTTAAAGTTAGCGGTCGATAAATGTCAGAGCACTGTGCCAGCTATTAAAAAGTTCTTTTACTATTTAATGGGAAAGTGGCCAAAAGTTGTTAATAATCTTGAGAAACCAAGGAGCAGATATCTTTTGGTAGAAATTTTGTACGTGTAGAGAGACTTGTAATTTTTGGAGATGGAACAGCATCCTGTAGATTTATCCGTACAAGTTTCGATTTTTTAGAAATATCTGTATATAATATATGTAATGTATGTAATATAGATATGTAATATATTATATTATCTAGGGTTAACACAATTAAGAAACAAACCAACAAACTTTTGCATTATTATTAGTATTAGACATAGTTTAATTAGATACATTGTATTCGACTATTGACTTTACAACATTTAGGCGCCAAATACTATTAAAAGCGATGGGGTATTGTTGGGGTATATCAATATTTAGTTTAAATAATTTACAACTCGCCACACAAAAACGTTACTAAGTGAGATTTTAATTAAGATATGCTTAATCTCATATAGCATTATTTAATAAACGTGGAGTGAGGTTGGATTTAGAGTAGTGAGAACATGCTTTTCCGTGACAAGAACTTTCAAAGTTGACGGACAGAAACAAAAAGTGGTAAAATTACTCCGACTTTACTCCACGTTTATAAATAGGGTATACTGGGGGCAGTCGAGAGGAAAAAAAACCCATTGCGCTGACCATTGTACGAATTGACCGTTTCTGAATACCTACGGACGGGCGACGGACGTGTGCGCGGGCGCATAATTATTTAAAAAGTTAATGAGAGTATTGTTTATATTTAAGTGATAATGATAATAAATAAATAAACTCACCACGTTAGTTAGGCTCGAAACAAAGCGATACACTGAGGGTTTATCTAGCCATGTAGGTATGTAATCGGCTGCAATAACTCCAGCACCGAGCTGATATCGGAGCAGCGACTATCTTAAGATGATAATGGGAACTATTGTTTTTTACTGACGTGTCCTTTAGTTATGGGCCATGCAAACGGTGCTGGTTTCTACTTCGAACCCAGGCCAGGGGCCGTATTCTACAATCAAAATGTATCAACTACGCCTCAGCTCTGTTCAATTTCTTTTCAAAAATTATTGTTGGTAATTTTGGCAGAAATCACTAAAATATAATACTGCAACAGCTTTAGCGTTTGTAAAATTGTTGATAATTATTTGTTACATAGTTTAGACTTTTTTGGGGTTGCGTAGTCAACAAGAAAACCGTTATAGCTTCGCCATGTCCGTCTATCCGCGGCTTAGTTCAGAAAGGCTTAGGGCGGATTCTACCAAACTTGAATAACTCTTATTCAAAGAATAAATTCGGGATTCTTATTCCCGTTTTTTCGGGAGTAATTCATTGTCATTTATTTTTTGCCGGTTAAGCAGACCCCGGGCTCTCGAGATGGTTAAGCGGACCCCGGGCTCCCGGATGCAACTGGGAACATCGTCGCTCGGATGATGATGAACTCCTCTATACTCGTATTGATATACAAAGAATAGCTATGCCTCAGATTTGATCAGATTAGCTTGGTCGAACGTGCCCTTAGTGCTAAGTGGTACTAATATGTAACTTTGCATAAGTATACATACAAAGTTACATCGTAGTACGCCGAGAAAGTAGGTATACAATAAAAAAACGTTAAATAAACATTTTTTAGGGTACCTCCCCCACATGTAAAATGGGGGATGAACTTTCTTTCCTTGGTAACCCCATCGTGTGGGGTATCGTTAGATAGCCTTTTCAAAACCTAATTAAACTAAGAAGTTTTCAGAACCTATTTTTCACTTTAGGGTTCCTTTATCAAAACTCAAAGTGTTAGATTTTAGAGCAGGGGTTCCCTAACTTATTTGAGACGCGCCCCCTTATAAAATAAGGGTCTACCCTTAAAAAAATTCCGCGCCCCCCCATCCTCCAGTTCCGATTATCAGGTCAAAATAGAAAAAGGTTGAATAACAAAATGAGTACCTATTTTTATTGCTTATTAAAGTTTTACAGGTATTTGATAAGTAGTACCAAATACATTTGATAGCACCCGCGAGGTTAGCGCGGGCCCAGTCTAGAGACAATTATGGTTATTGACATTTGTCCACAGAAGAATCAATATTATGTTCATCATTTCATTAGTCTCAGCGATCGCAGGTAGTCCGCGCCCCCCCTGGGGGGCGCGCCCCCCAGTTAGGGAACCCCTGTTTTAGAGTAATATGTACCCCCTTCTGACACCCAAAAGTCTGTACTTGGATACATCATATGTATTCACGGTAGTAAGTACATATAAGTAAGTTTCAAGGATAATTATCACAGCTGAGCAATCTTTTCAAATTTACGAGTACCTACTTGGAAGAAATAAATTTCGAACAAAGGAGTATGACAAAATTAATATGGAGCTTGGTGCCTCATTATTATTTATTTAAACGGCCACCTGTACAACTATTTTCAATTAGTAGTCTTATATCAACTAAATCCATATTATCATATGTAGCTACTATCGCCGTAAGTAATATCGGGGCTGAGTGAGATATCGATACACTGACGATGTTAACTTCAGACCTATAATCTATGAGTTTCACCTAAATAAAGTCTCAAGTGAACTTCGTCGTATTATATGATTATTTGAATGGTATAATAGATTACGTAACCACTAAGTACCTAACTAGGTACGTATTTATCAGTACCTCGTAGTTTCAGTGAAAGATTGTGAACTCCTTCTGATTGATGAAGGTATTACTGACAAATTTGGTCGATTATGAACTTATTTACAAGAGATTAGAGACATGCCTGTCGTAGTTTTTTCATACCTACATTTTTCACGAGAGGATATATTTATTCTTGTTAGGAATTCAAATTTAACCTGTGTTAAATTGTCCTGTGGGAATCTAAGCTGTTTTATAATGAAAGTACTAATATAAAAGCATTTTTTTCTAAATACTTTCCCAGAAGTGTGTATAAAATATTTAATTTTTCTCAGTCAAAACCGGTGTTAACCGCTGTCGTGTTTTGACTGTAACATAATATGCTTACAAGACTTGTAAGTTTTGATAAACTGGGCATTGGTGAGTGATGTGAAAATAGGATAATAATATCTTACTCACTAGAAAGCTGGATCAATTACTTATAGGATACTAAAAGTCACAATACATCACTGTAACATATGCTTACAAGACTTGTTAGTTTTGATAAACAGGGCATTGGGGAGTGATGTGAAAACAGTATTTTTTTACTCTCTATAAAGCTGGTTCAATTACTTACATAGGATACTAAAAGTCACAGCACATAACTGCTTACAAGACTTGTAAGTTTTGATAAACTGGGCATTGGTGAGTGAAGTGAAAACATGATTTCTTACTCAGTAGAAAGCTGGATCAAATAATTACATAGGATACTAAATGTCACAGCACATAACTGTAACATAATATGCTTACAAGATTTGTAAGTTTTGATAAACAGGGCATTGATGAGTTATGTGAAAATATGATTTCTTACTCACTAGAACGTAAGAGCAATTACTTACATAGCACACTGAAAATAATAGCCACAAATATGACACCGAGGAGTGCACCGCTCCCGTAACTTCCGAATATCTGCGGCATGTTAGCCATTACAATCTGCCTCATGCTTTCTTTCTCTTCCTCATCAAAATCGGCCGACTCAATCATTTCTAGTATGTTCTTTATATTAGGCTTTTCGGCGCCACTGCCTACAACTAGCTCTTCTAACTTCCTTAAACTTTCCATGTCTTCCATTTTGTTATTTTTATTTAGAAGTTCAGTTAGTTAATTTAGTATTTTGATTTAAAACAAGTTTTTCGATTTGTCTTATTGTTTTATCTTTTTATTGAAAATGGACTGACGTAGATTGTGTGCCGCTGCGTGTGATTAATATTATTGGAGCTTATCTTTGAGAAATGTAGCGCTTCGTGGCCTCCACGTTGCGTGTTGTCGGATGGTACAAGGTAAAGGATTGCCGCGATTTTAACGTCTTTTTACCCGACTGCGCGACGCAAAGAAGGGTTATGTGTTTATCAGTCTATGTATGTATGTATGTTTGTTTGTTTGGTTAAGTTTCGTACTTTAACAACATGGGAACCCTTATTACTCGCTTCTTTGTGTCTGACAGTTTTTAATTATTATTCTTTTGTATTTTAGCTATATTCCTAAAAATAAAAAAATGTGAGCAGTCACGGGACGTCTCGCAGATGTGAAACATCGACTCGCTACAGTACTACTCGGTACATATAGCGTAGCGAGGCGTCGCCACGGCCTGTATCGCCATGACAAATTTTAGGTTGACCCTCGCCTATATTTCACATCAAAAATAAAAACCAGCCAAGTGCGAGTCGGATTCGGGTACGATAGGTGCCCGTACCACTTATCACAATTGAGGATGAAACCTAAAAATAAACATTGGATCAATCGCGTGAACGCAACGCAAACGTTAAAAATATTTTACCATTGGCGCCAGTCTATCACTCCACCACTAGATGGCGCTAGTGGTAAAATTACATATCTTTGCGTTTATATGTTAAAAATCACTTTTGTTGAATGCGATCAAATATTTGTTTTGTTGTTTTTAGTATTTGTTGTTATAGCTACATGAATAAATTATCTGTACAAAATTGACGTTAACCTCACGTCAATTTGACAGATAACTTATTTCATTATAAAAAAAAATATGGTGGTTAAGTATTCTTATGGCCTTATGGTGTTTGACACAATATTTAAAAACTGAATATTGTTTAAAACAGATATTTCAGTAGGAGTTACCTATATTGATAAAATACAGATAAAATAATGTATTAATTTCTTATCATCACATATTCATAGTTAAGACAAGACAATGTATGTTGGGTCAGTTAGTATAGGTAAATTATATATAGGTACCTGATACACTAGCTGACCCAGTGATTATGTAAAAATGTTGCAAAAGCCATTTCAATTGATACAAATAACATTTGCAAGGAAAACAGTCATCGCAAAAAAAATCATATAAAACAGTGATTATGTAAAGTTTGTTACAATCAAAGTGATAACTGGAATCAGGAAAACATCTAGTTGTAATAATATTGAAACAGTTCAGAGTCTGTTTCTAATTTCTAACACATGTTAGAAACATGTAGTTTTTAGACTAGAGGACCTTGAAAACATTTGTCTTGAAATCTATATATCTTCTACTATATAAAAATAAGTCGGGTTTTCCTTCCTGACGCTATAACTCCAGAACGCACGAACCGATTTCCACGGTTTTGCATTCGTTGGAAAGGTCTCGGGCTCCGTGAGGTTTATAGCAAAGAAAATTCAGGAAAAATTTAAAAAGAAAAGCTGGAAAATCAAAATCAAACTCAGCGATGACTTATTATTTAACGAGCAGGACAACGTCTGCGAGGTCAGCTAGTGTACCTATATAAAAGAAAGTTGTGTTAATTACACAATTTATAACTCAAGAATGGTTGAACCAATTTGGTTAAAAATTGGTATGGAGATAACATAAGACTGGGAGAAGGACATAGGATACTTTTGATCCCGTAAACCCCGCGGGATTGGCACTTACGCGGGTGAAACCGCGGGGCGCAGCTAGTCCTATCCTACTAATATTATAAATGTGAAAGTTTGTATGGATGTTTGGATGTTTGTTACTCTTTCACGCAAAACTACTGAACCGATTGCAATGAAACTTGGAATATAGATAGCTGGACACCTAGCATAACACATAGGCTACTTTTTATCCCGTTATTCCCGCGGGATCGGGACTTAGGCGGGTGAAACCGCGGGGCGCAGCTAGTTAATTATAAAGTTACGAAACGTCGTGGAAAATGTTGGAGGAGGCCTATGCCGAAAGGCACGCCGAGCTACGAGACATCATCTAAAATAAGAAAAACCTAAATTGTAAATGAAAAGCTCGGAATAAAAGGCTATTATTATAACGAAACGTCTTTAACTTAAAAACTATGATTTTAGTTTGGTTTCAGAATGTGCTCTCTGATGAGAAGAAACCACAAGAAACTCATTTGGGTTTACTTTTTTGTGATCATGTGTTATATTATATTACAATCGTCATGTTATTATACAAATTGGATCTATAATTTGAACAACAGAGTAATAACATAGCACACCCCCACAGCAGGATACAGTTTTACCTTACCAATTAAACTGGTATTGTGCCCCGAGCCAAATGCAGGTAGTATAAGAACGGCAAGGTTGACATGACAATGTTAGGTACCACATACCTTCTCAGAGACATGAAAATAGCTTATTATGTCCTGCTTTATTATTTTTACATTTTTAAGTAATTTGTTTTTAACTTGATAGGTGTTTAAGGTCGGGGTTTTTTTAATCTTTTAATAAGGTAAAACCGTTTTGTACTGTGGCAAAATGTTTATATGCTATTATCGTTATCCCTTATGTGTTTATGACAAAAAAGTTCATGCGAAAAGGATGGTACCCCCCCCCCCCCCCCCCAGAAAACCACTTAACTACTTCACTTACCTTCAAACTACATTTTTGTTGCTTAAATTTTATTTGAGGACTTTTATGCACTAACAACTTATTAATTGGTGTTTTAGATGAATTCTCACCTGATAAACTGACGACAATTATTCCAGGAACGATAAAAACTGTGTTTGAAAACGCCAACTCCAAAGGGCCTTCAGATCCACCGCTGAGATCAACCATTTTTCAATTTAATACTGTGTTATTACTTTTAATACTGTTAAAGAACTACAACCTAGTTAAATTATTGGCCTTAAAACATGATTTTCGAATGATTTTTGTAAATTTTCGAACAAAAATCAATGTTTATTTGGAAAAAGATACCGCCCCCGATAACAATACATACAAGTGACAGTGACAGGTCGATAGCCATTATTGACAGTTATTATTATTTCTTGAGGGTTATTATACTGATTTTGACAGTTTGGAAAGTAGCCAGTGCCAAGTATTTTAAAATATGCAACGCAGAAGGTTGTGGTTGTGTGTGTGTGAGTTCGATTCCCGCCATAGATGAATATAATTATATTCCCGCCGGGGACAATTTAGGCTAACTACAAAATGTTGGTTACTGGTTCGTGGTGTTTTCTATATGTTTCATAAAGCATTTTACGATGTTAAATAATTAACAGAGTTCCGGCAAACATCTTGAAAAATTATGACGTGGAAGTGGAAGGGGTATGTTCGCGCGTACATTTACGTGCAACTTCTATGAAAAAATCCACTTCTGCGCTCCCGCCATTTATTTCAAGATATTTTCCGGCATCTTGTCGCATATTATAATTTTCATGAATAAGTTTCAAGAAAATAAAAATTCTATCAACATATTTTTTAGCGGGCTCTGATGTCACACGAGCTATAAAATGGGAACAACGTTTATGACTGGTTTCACGAAGTTAAAGTGATTAAAATTAAATTGACATTAATAAATATCCCGGGATTTAACAATTTAGAACCCACGGATTTTAACGCTGGGAAAATAAAATTTTATTGTAATTTAACTTAATATTTCCACAACGTGTTTCCGCCAAAACTCTGCAAATTTATGAAATCGACATTGACTAACATTTAAACGGCCTTAGAGAATCCGATATCGGTATATAAAAAAAGGTTTGATCTCTTCTCAGTGCTGCCAATTTAGTGACTTTGTCGCCAATCTAGGGACATTAAAATCTATCGACTATTATATCTGACGACTTCCAGAGTCTAAAATAAACATTGAAATTCCTTGATGGAGTGATTGTGCTTAAATGTCAGTGATCCTGTTAAAACAAGTTTAGATAAGTCATCGAGCATATTTCGTGGCTACGCAAAGATAAGGTAATTACCACATCCTCTTTCATTCACATATCAACCTCTGTGCCGATCGCCCGCTTGACAGAAACGTCCTAAAATCCGTTTAAACATTACACAAAATGCTTTCGTGCATTTTTCAGCACTGTAAAAATTATAATAGCAACAAAAAAGATAAAAACATATCGTTTCACCAGGAAGTAAGACAGTAATGAATTGTTTAAAATATTTTGTGTATTTACGAAAGCGGAAGGGATAACAATAGTTGTGACAGTATAGTCTGTAAAGGAAAGTGACGGCGAGGAAAGAGCGAGACGTACATGTATAATTTTAGGTAATAGCGAAAGAGATAACAATAGTTGTGACAGTATTCTGTAATTAAAACTCGTTGTTTGATCTGTCACCAGTCATCAGTTGTCAGTCTTATTTTGTATCGTATTTAACCGACTTCCAAAAAAAGGAGGAGGTTCTCAATTCGTCGGGATTTTTTTTTTTATGTATGTTCCCCGATTATTATTGGAAGCGATGTATGAAGATGCCGGTTCCATATATATTTCATTTCTCTGTTAAATGTGCAAAATTAGCGGTTGCTTATTCAAAAAGATCGGATTTTAAACCGACTTCCAAAAAAAGAGGAGGTTCTCAATTCGTCGGGATATACCTATATTTTTTTTATGTATGTTCCCCGATTACTCGAAGATGCCTTGACCGATTTGGATAATTCTTTTTATGTTTGAAAGGAGATATATCACAGTTGGTCCCATAATAAATTAGTGAAGATCGGAAGAGGATCTTCGAAGTGTTGAACAGGTTTGCACCTCGAGAGTGCAGTACTTTACTGCACAGTTTTTTTAAAATAAGCAATCGGACCGAGATCTAGGGGTTAGAGGTACCTTTATTTTATTTTAAGGGCCATACAGACTTATGAGATAGGTATAGTGCGTTTCATCTTTAAATTCCTATGCCGTCATGTTGGTAGCAGAACAAATAGCGGCAACCGAAATACATCTTCTGTGAAAATTTCAACCGTCTAGCTTTTACGGTTCATGAGATACAGCCTGGTGACAGACGGACGGACGGACGGACGGACAGACAGACAGACGGACAGCGAAGTCTCAGTAATAGGGTCCCATTTTTACCCTTTGGGTACGGAACCCTAAAAAGTGCAAAATACAAAAAAAAATGTGCTACCTTGAATTAAAAGAGATTTGTATATAAAGAATGAATGAACGAATCTTCATTTATTCAAGGTTTAGGGTATAGCACATTCAAGATATTAGGCAAGACTTTTTTGTTTTGCTACCAACATGACGGCATAGGTAATTAAAGATGAAACGCACTACAATATGAACTATTCAATTGGTTTACTAGAACTAAAAGCTACGGTGGTAGAATTTTCGTCCTATTCGTGAAATGCACTTGTGCACAGCGTTGTTAATACTAAAATATATCGTCTATTTTGGGAGATATTTGAGTCTTACCTACGGTTTCCCCCCGTATCCGATCTTACTTGACTATGCTCTACATGAGTCAGGCTTAGTCTATTGATCATTTAGCGACTTCTACCGCCTTTTGATGTAAAACATCTATAAACACGGGTAAAAATTATAGACATTTTTCGGTTTGAATCGCGTGGTTTTTATTACTTTTAGCATTGTTACAACGCTCAACGTTTCGAGACCTTTCCAGGTCTCTTCTTCAGGATAGACTAAGATGTGATTTGTCATTCTAATGTATTAAAAAAAAGTTACAGGGAGACTACCGTCTTATTATTAAAAACTATTAAAATGTTATCAAAAACGTTCCTGTCTACGCAGGTTCCAAAATTGCAATGATTATTATTTACTTTATTGTTAAATTTTATTATTAAACTTTATTATTTAATTTTAACTCTATTACTTTTATTTACTTTATTATTATTTTACTTTATTATTTACATTTTATTTAGCCTATCATTACCAACTATGCACAAATCACCTTTCAACGATTAATTTATCACTACGTGACTTCGCAAACGCGCCCCTTCATGAGAAGAAGTCACAAGAAACTCCGGGTTGTTTTATGGTGACTCATGCTTACATCAAATTTATTCTAATCAAAAGCTAATATAAAATACCTACTATATTCTATAACCGGCAAAAGTGGCTGACAGTGTCCTGTTGTCTAGCAGCAGTTGTTGGCTGGGCCTGGGACTTAATCAAATGTAGTACTGGGTCCCAGACAGGCGGCACCTTCCAGCCATCCTCCCTATTGAAATTGTTGGGGTGTTTCTGAATTTCAATGGCTTCCCGAAGCATTCTAGGTACATACCGCTTCTCAGTGGCCAGTATCCGTGCCTGATCGAAGCGGAGGTAGTGGTTTGGCTTGTCCAGCATGTGTTCACAAACTGCAGACTTCAGAGACCGTCTGTGCTTCACATCAGCTATATGTTCCTTAATCCGAACCGAATCTTTAATTTCAATACAACATCGCGAAAACAGAAGAAGAATCAACACGGGTAAACTTAAAAATCCGCGTGGCGATATAGGCCATGGCGACGCCAGGCGCCTCGCCACGCTATAAGTATTTATCCTTGTCCATAGCTAGCGACACATCTAACAACTTTTTAAGACTTTTTGATGACTTTTTGACATGTAGAGTTGGCAACACTGTCTCTCCTCGTAGAGCTATGAGATGTGTGTGTAAAAAATATTTTGACAAGTCGGCAATGTTTCGTGGCGAAATGTTGAGATTTTAGCTGTTTTGTTCATGCTTTGGTGCTTTTTCTTGCGTTTTAAATACCCTACGCCAATCTAGTAAGTAATAAAATGAAAACTGATCACTTAATACCTTGGTTACCCTATTCATTTGGTCGATATTGCGACATTGTTTTCAGTTGATTCATGATAGAACTAATAGACTCAATTAGAACAGAATTAGGACCATCGAAACTATCGTCAATAGCTAAAAAGTACTTATGAAGTATAATACTTAGTATTCCGAAGCGACACTTTTCGTTTAAATATTTTTGGAAGAGTAAACTTCCAATAAAATGACGACGTGACAAAATATCATCCATATCGGTATTGGTATCTCGATTGTGTTTATTTGTTTAACTTTCAGATGAAAACACAAACTGTTGTCATTGTTTACAGTTTTCTCATTAGAATGTTCTATTTCCTTTGTGCCACAGACTTTTTTGTATATTCGCAAGATATTTTGAAGTAGAGATTGGGAGCCTGCAGTAATTAATTATAGAGTTGCTACATATTAAAATAGTCGTTATTTTGCAATTCATTGGTCTATAAACAAATTAAACTAAATAAATAACAAAACATGGAAACGGTAATCAAGAAATATACCAATTTTACTTCATAATTTATATATTTTACTTACCTACCTTACTATACCTACTTATTATTTATTTTCAGGTAAAAATGGGTGTGGCCATCAGTCGGTATACGGAGCTGACTTCCAATGAACTCCTCGAAAGATTCTGCTCAAATGATATCATATCACCAAATGATCCGTTTTGGAATCAGATGCTTGCATTCAATATCACCCCACCATCAACTGCGTAAGTTGACAAAATAAAATAGACTAACTGGTAAATAAATAGCTCTTGGTGCCTTGGTGCCTTGTTATCATAAATTCAAAAATGAGAGAAACTCAGTTTGTAAAAACAGAACAATACGGATGCTTAGATTCAATGTATAAGTCACCGACACAGGTAGACTAATTGGTCAAGTCAGTGCTCTCCGTCGATCATGCGTTGTGTTTTTGCAGAAGTATTGTTCCTTTAATATATTTCTAAGAAAGCCCAGTGCAGGCTTAAGCACTTAAAAAATAAAAAAAATTACTCAGTTTGTGTTCTAAGTACACGGATACTAAGCTGAGTAATGCCTACTTGCATCCATTTCAGCGAGTGCAAAGCAGAAGTGGTTGCACATTGACCAAATCTCACATACAACGTCCACGCCACCTCTGGTATAGCCGCGCTTTCGCACGCCATGTGGGCTCACATTCACATGTGGGTCGTCCCTCCCGCGCAATGTTGCCATTATGGGTTTTGCACTATTCCCTGCCTGTAATGGTAACAGCCAAGTGTGTGAGATGCAGGCGAGCCCTCGGCGCCTTAAAACCGAGTCCCCTAGCGAGGGGAGACAACCCCGAGATAATAAACCAACCTAGGCATAGTCATGTCTCTAGGGATCGCACCCTAACATAAAAGACGAAGCTGTGGCTCAGCATACTTCATGAAAATGGCGGAATTAAATAAGGAACTACCCCAGGAGGGTACCGTGCACCACGGAGAATCCCTCTCTGATGACTGTTCTCAACAGGAATCAGGCTGCCCCACGTATTCTGGGGGGGGCAAATCCCGCTACACAGGAAGGAAATCGACAGACGACACAAATAAACCCAAAACATTGACTCAACAAATTTTCCACAAGGCTTTGTTCACCAACCAAGCTAGACAAGGCAACCCTACTCACGAAAAGCCAAATTCTGTAGTCATGAGGTGCAGAAGTTCCTCGCTTGGCAGCAAATCACCTCAAGAACAGACAGACTTATCAAAACTCATTGATATTGAGAAAAACATGACCAAGAAACGTAAGATTGATCAAATTTCTCACTTGTCACCTCCAGGCATTGTTCAATCAAATAGTTTCACTGGACTATCTCTGGACGCTACAGATGTGCCCACAGAGGAAAACCCACGAAATAATAAACCACCACCAATTCTCCTATACGGGATCGAAAATGTAAATGAGCTTACCAAACTCCTGGAAACCACAGTTGACCCAGGAAAATTTCGCTACAAAATTGTCAACAAAAACCTACTTCGGATAATGGTGGACGATGTTGATAGCTACAAAAGGACCATTGACCTGGTCCGACAAAAAGGTCTAACTGGATATACTTTCTCGAGAAAAGAAACGAAATGTCATCGTATAGTTATTCGCAACTTACACCATACAACACCTCATGAGGCAATAGCCGAAGAAATTTTAAAGTCTGGTAACAAAGTAAGGGGAGAAATTATAAATGCTCGTTTTGGCCCTAACAAAAATCCTACATCCACATTCTTTGTAAATGTAGAACCAAGCCCCAACAACAAACTGCTAAAAAACATTGAATTCATCTATCACCAACGGGTAAAAATCGAAGATCCACGAAAGCCAACTACAATTGTACAGTGCCATCGATGCCAGCAGTATGGTCACTCTAAAAACAACTGTATGAGGCCATACCGTTGCGTCAAATGCAGCGAGAATCACAAGACCTCTGAATGCCCTAAAAAAGATCGAAACACACCAGCAACTTGTGCACTTTGCTCCTGTGACCATCCGGCTAATTACAAAGGTTGTAGTGTTTACCAAGAAATTCTCGCTAGAAAGATGAGGAGCAGCACGAGCACGAGAACACAACGACAACCACCACCACCGCAAGTAGAATCACCACAAACATTCCCACCTCTACCACGGCCACATGGTGGGAGAGTAAACATAAACCCAACGGATCCTGCACAAACATACGCAAATGCGGCTACTCCCACTGTGTCACGGACTCTCAACTCCCTAAAGGCACGTAATCCTGGCCCCCAAAAACCACGCAATACTGCCACCCAAAAGTCACGGCCTGCTGCTACCCAACTAGACGAATCCAATAAAGATCAACCAACTCAGCAAAACTCTACATTAGAACAGCTACTAATCAAACAAAATGAAAAAATAGATATACTCCTTCAACAAATTAGCTCGATGCTCAATCTTCTGACCAACGTTCTCTCTAAACAATGGTCTCACTCAAAGTAGCTGCCTGGAACATAAACGGGCTTAACACCAAGAATGACATTTTGGAAGTAGAAGCCCTAATGGCCACCAACAAACTAGACATAGTTCTCATCTCCGAATCACATGCCACCAATAGAAGTTCATTCCGCATACGAGGCTGTAATACTTACTGTACGCCCCACCCAGACGGTGGACCACACGCTGGATCAGCTTTAATTGTAAGGTCGCACCTTAAACATTCAGTGATGGAACCATATCGTCGCCCCCATCTGCAAGCCACCACAATCATGTTGGAAGACCGCTCCGGCCCGATTACAATATCTGCAGTATACTGCCCACCAAAATATAAAATTGATGAAACTATGTTCACAGAATTCTTCCAAACGCTAGGCAGCCGTTTTATTAGTGGTGGTGACTGGAATGCAAAAAACACATTCTGGGGCTCTAGCTGTACTAGCACTAAAGGCCGCGAACTCTTAAAAAGTATTTCTAAGAAACACCTGCAGACATCAACTACATGCCAGCCTACCTACTGGCCATCAGATCCTAACAAAAAGCCTGATTTGATAGACTTCTTCGTCAACAGAGGAATAAATGATCGGCACATTAAATTGGAATCCTCTCTTGACGGATCTTCTGACCACACGCCTGTCATACTGACGGTAGACACTGATATGCGCTTTGATGACACGAAAGAAAGACTGCATAACCATAAAACCAATTGGGAAGAATTTAAAAGCTACTTGAGTTCTAAAATAAACCTAAAGGTACCTTTGAAATGTTCCCGTGATATAGATGAAGCTTCCCTCTACATTACAAATCTCCTTCAAACGGCTGTTTGGATCAACACCCCGGAGATCACTATAAAGCCACAAAATCTATCACTGTCAGCAGAAATAAAACAAAGGATCTCAGAGAAGCGAAGAATCAGAAGACAATGGCAGCAGTCTCGACTAAGATCAGACAAAACACGCCTAAACCAAGCAGCAAGAAGCCTAAAAGCATTACTCAGAAGCGCAGAAAACCAAAGAGTTAAAGACTGCATAGAGTCTATGTCTCCCTCTGGCAAAGGCGAGAAATCACTATGGAACGCAGTGAGAAATAGTGAGAAACCTAAAGCCTTTTCCCCTCCTATTAGAACGGGATCAACATGGGCTCGATCTAACAATGAAAAAGCCGAAGCTTTCGCCGGGCACTTGGAAAACGTCTTTAAACCAAACGACGGTGACTGCCACGATGAATCCATGATCGAGATAGCCCTACTCCAAGACTTTCAGATGTGTCTGCCCATAAAACCCACGTCACCTGGAGAGATCGCGAAGCAGATAAGATCTTTGGACCCAAAAAAGGCTCCGAGTTACGATTTGATCACCCCGAAAGTGCTGAAGGAACTTCCTAAGAAATGCATTACATTTCTAGCATGTCTGTTTAATGCCATCTTCAGACTGTCACATTTCCCTTGGTTGTGGAAGATGTCACAAATAATAATGCTGCACAAACCAGGAAAACCCGCGGAGGAAGCAGGGTCCTACAGACCGATTAGCCTAACACCCGTACTCTCTAAACTGTGGGAACGAATATTCTTGCCTCGGCTTCAGCAGTTTTTGGACGAGTCCGGGTTGATTCCCACACACCAATTTGGGTTCCGTAAGTCTCACTCAACAGCGGAACAAGTCCATCGGGTCTACGATACCGTGAGACAATGCTTTGAACGCAAAATGTACTGCTCTGCGGCCTTCCTCGACGTCCAGCAAGCTTTTGACCGCGTATGGCACAAAGGACTTTTATACAAGGTTAAAAATAACCTGCCTCACACTGTTTACTCCACTATTGTATCTTATCTTGCTGACAGAGCATTCCAAGTGAGACACGGCGACGCGAGATCCTCAATCCGCAAAATAGAAGCAGGAGTTCCTCAGGGATCTGTGTTGGGCCCTGTCTTGTATAACATCTTTACTGCAGACCTCCCAGTCACAAATGGTGTTACTATCGCCACCTATGCAGATGACGTGGCATACCTGAGCGTAGACCAAGACCACCGCGCAGCAAGTTCTAAACTCCAAAGGGCACTGGACGAAACACATGCATGGCAACGCAAATGGCGGATAAGAGCTAGCGCGCAAAAATCATGCCACATAACTTTCACACTAAGAAAGCAGACTTGCCCTGAGGTGAAGCTAGGAAACGACACACTCCCGCAGCACGATTGTGTCAAGTACCTTGGGTTTCATCTTGACAGACGCCTAACATGGAAAACTCACATCAGGCACAAACGAGACCAAGTGAACCTGAGGTACAGAAACCTTTCATGGTTGATGTCTCGTAACTCTGCACTATCTGTGGACAACAAACTCCTGCTATACAATGCAGTCCTTAAGCCAATCTGGCTATACGGCATTCAACTTTGGGGAGTGGCCAGCAAGAGTAACATAGCTTGTATCCAACGTGTGCAAAACTCGATCCTCCACAACATAGTCCAGGCTCCCTGGTTCACGAGAAATGTTGAAATTCATGAGTACCTGGAGATGCCAACAGTCACTGAAGAAATTGCTAAATACCAAAATTAAAAAAAAAAAAAAAAAAAAAAAAAAAAAAATTAAAATTCATTTATTTCAGATAACAAGATCCATATTACATTTCATTCCATACATTATCTATTAAAATTTGAAAAATTAAATAAATAGTACCAAAAAAAAAAAAAAAAAAAAATAACATAATCAATAATATACCATACAATAAAATCAATAAAATAAAATAAAAAGTCATTGTGTATCATTCATTAAAGTCAAAGTATCTCAGTCAAAATTTCAAAAGTCACACAGATAAAATTATAGTTTAGTTCGTTAGTTAGTTTAAAATTTTCTTGTTGGCATTGGTTTAGCCAGATGTCTGCTGCAACAATGGCGCACATACTGGCAGTCCAATCTTGCCGCAATCATTGCCAGAACGGCGTTGGCGCTCCCTCTCACTCTGCGCACTAATGACGCAGCCCTCTTGCGCATGGTCGCATGAAAACAATCCACACGATACTCCGCGAACATGCCCGAGGCGCTACAAAAACGGGGGAGCCCCATCACCGACCTAAACGCATTATTAAATTGGACGCGGAGAGCGCTGTAGCATTTTGCATTGTAGGTAGCCCACAGACTGCTCGTGTAAAGCGACGTACAATACGCTCGAAAAAGCGTCACCTTTACTTCTTTTGAACATCGTGCGAACCTGCGAGCTATCATATTAGCTCTGACCGAAATCGCTCTCCGCTCCCGCTCCATATCAGCATGATCATTCAGGCCGGCAGTCAAAACGTGACCCAAGTATTTGAATTGATCAACCTTTTGCAAACATACCCCATTTAAAGTAACGGGAGGTATGATACTTGGACATTTTGTACCGACGGCCCCAAAAACCATGTACTGACTTTTACTGACATTGTACAAAAGACCGTGATCACATGCATACCTCTCGCATATTCGTATCAACTCTCTCAGGCCGCAGACTGATGCACTCATCAGCACCATGTCATCCGCGTAACTGAGATTGTTGACACAAATGCCGTCAATATGGCATCCGACACGGCGGCCACTCAACGCTACTATCAGGTCATTAATGTATAAATTAAACAAGGTCGGAGAGGTCAGCCCACCCTGCCGGACACCACACTCAAGCCGATACGTATCCGACATTGCCCCCGCCCATTTCACGATGTTAGATTGATGTGCATACCAAAACTGGAACATAGCTACAAGCTCTTGAGGCAAATTAATGCCTCTCAATTTGTTCCACAGCAGCTTGTACTCTACACGATCAAAGGCCTTTGAAAGATCGAGAAAGCACGCGTAAACTGGTGTTTTTCGAACTTAAAAAAAAAGAAAAGAGAAAAGAAAAGAAAAAAAAAAAAAAAAAGAAAAAAGAGAAAAGAGTCATATTGGACGCCTTGCTGCTCATCCCAATCCACTTGCTGCTCAGCTAATAGATCCCACAAATAAGACTCGCAGACTGAAAAGGCTGGATGTCGTCTGAATCTAGAGGAAGCATTGGCACTGGCTAGTGCGCCTTACATCACATTATACTCGCAACCGTACTGATTATAGTCTATCAAAGACTGATTGCAGTATCAAAAAGGGGGAAAAAAAAAAAAAAAAAAAAAAAAAAAAAGTTTGTGTTCTACAAAATGTATGAGGTAGACACAAATACTGGAAAACTACTAATATAATAAACTTGAAATTTTGTAGATATGTACAGATGTTTGTTGCTGTTTCATGTAAAAATTACTGAACTGATTGCGGTGAAACTAGGAATATAGGTAGCTGGAGACCTAGAATACCAGATAAGTTACATGTGGCTTTTTTTACTTGTTTTTTTACTTCCTGATGCCATGGGAATAAAAAAAAACCTAAAAAAATAGGAAAGATTTGTATTTTTGTGTGTATGTGTATCTGTATGTTTGTAATGAATAAACTCAAAAACTACTGGATTGATTAAAAAAATTCTCTCACCATTAGAACCTTGAGTAATGTAGGCTACTTTTGATCCCAATATTCCCACGGAATCGGGATTTACGCGTGTGAAACCGCAGTAAGCAGCTAGTATAGGCTACTTTTGATCCCGATATTCCCACAAGATCGGGAATTACGCGGGTGAAACCGCGGGAAGCAGCTAGTATCGTATAAAGAATCATCATCATCATCATCATTTCAGCTGTAAGAAGTCCACTGCTGGACATAAGCCTCCCTCATAGATCTCCAGATGCTTCGGTTATAAGCGGCCTGCATCTACTGTGAACCCGCGGCCTTAACCAAGTCGTCCGTCCATCTCGTTGGTGGACGTCCAACGCTGCGCTTTCCGATCCGCGGTCGGAGAATACACTAGAAAGAATACACTCTCTAAAATTCAGCTCCACGGCTCTTATCAGCGTATTAGGCTGTGCGTTGATCCACCAGTCAGTCAGAACAAAGCATTTAAAGATATAGATTACAACAGTCAATAATTTCACAGTGAAGAACAACTATTCTTCGACGGTAACACAGAGGCGTTGCTACAGAAATTTCTACAGAACAACCTACAGACGGGAAATTATGGCTCGCTATTGCAAGTGTTTATAACAAGAGCATCCATACTGCTTGCTTCGCCTAATAGTGACAAGTAAGTAATAAGACCCGAATTACCCAGAAATTAGGTACACTAGGTACCTGTGTAGCCCTGGTTACCTTTATAGCCTCGGCATAGAATAAGGTTACCCTATCTATTCCCGTAGGTGTCGTAAAAAGCTTAAGGGATTTTTACGGCACCTAGGGGAGTCATGGGCAATGATGTCTAACCTAATGTGCCAAGAGGTATTTATAAGGCGGCGCGGGCCACCTGTGTAGTTAAGTAGAAAACAGACGATCGCTGAGAGAATGCATTCAGACTGCTCGATACAAGTAATGAAATTTTCTGAAATTGACGCCTGTCAAGAACAAAACATTGTTTCCTCAGTCGGCCAATGTTAAGAACCTTATCAGCCTCTAGACTGGCCCCTAAAGTTACTTCACGGGCGCTATCAAAGGTATTTGCTACAACTTACCAAATACCTTTTATATGAATTTGAAAATTTTAATGAGCAATAGAAATACCTACTTATTTTGAACACTTTTTATTCTGACCTGATAATCTGAAATGGAGGACGGGGGGCCGCGGATTTTTTTTTATGGTCGAAAGGGGGCGCGTCTCAAGTTAGGGAACCCCTGCGCTAAATCCTCAAATCATTTGGGCTCTGCTCAGTAGGTAAGTCATCCATCATTGACCATACTGCAGATTTTACCGCTGGTCACTTGCCTGACACCAACACTTGTTGGGATAGTTAACCTGCTATCGCTTGGCTAGTGTCTCCCCAGATCCCTTAGTTGCCTACAGAGATGGGGTAACCGGATTCTATGCCGGGGCTACACAGAACACTCACCATAACACAAGCTTAGTAGCTTACCTTGAGGCTAGATGGCGTTACTTCTGTGATGGTCTCAAAATTTATTTATTTTCACCCAGCTAGCATGACAGCACGAAAAACATTATGTCGAGGCGACATAAAGGTACCATCGCTTTCTTTCAAACAACGAGAAAAATTGAGGGAACCTTTCTCTTTATTCAACAAAAGGTATCTCGAACTGTTATGCTAGCCTAGCTGGATGACTAGAGGTGCAATTTTTAAGCTATTGCATAGCTTTAATTTAATGCTATGTAATAGCTTTTTTTTATAATAATAGTATTAATTAGTCTCCATCTGCCATTTTTACGTGTTTATTGGACATTGTTACGGCAGGCGCCATAGTCACTATAGTTCCCCCAGTAGCTAATCCACTACCATCACATCACTATAGCCAATGTTGTTTTCATTCGTAGATTTCTCAATAGTTCTATCCGATCGGGTGGTTGTCCTTTGCTGCATTTTATAGTGCAGACAGGAATAATCGCCGGGCGGCGGTGTCCACTTCATTGTTTGCGAGTAAAATTGTTATTGAAAAGGGCCTCTACGTGTTGGCTTCGGCTCCACGCACGCCTTCCAAAAGTCCGGGGCTCCATAGCCCCGTGATACTGGACGTATTAATTAAAGTAAGTTTTCGTCCACAGTGTAATGCTAGCATGGCAGACATACAACGCCCTATTTGTAATCAGAGCTGTGACGAAGTATCTTGTAGAAATGGTGCCCGAACATGAACTATGTAGGCAAGTGGACGTTATCATCGACAGGCGAATGCCACAGTTTAACAATGACGACGATTCTAAGGAGACTGTGAGTTTGTACTGTTTTTTATATGATTTAACTCCCATTTACGCAATTAACTCAATTTAACCCCAATATTATTAAATTAAACCTTAGATTTTTCTGTTTTCGCAATTTTGAATTTATTAAAATTAAACTAATTTTTTGGTTTTTATTGTGTGATGTTTATTACTAAATAAAAAAATACTTAAATCTCATATAAGCATTGCGAAAACCGAAGAACAATGTATAATTTAACTAAATTTAAAATACACAAATTCTCTTTATTTGCCATATTCAACCAAAATTCAATGTTTACCTAATTCAATATTAGATTTACCCAAATAATTGCACAATTGAACAATTAAAAAACACATGATTTTGTACTTTTTTCTTACAGACACCCCAAGAAGAAAAAGCGCCAGAAGTAACTGAATCATCACCCAAAATGTTAGGCAACGAAAGCCGGGTTGAAATGCTAATAGATGCACTAATAAGTCTCATTGTAGATGTACCTGTTACGTAAGTTATTACAAACTACCCTCATCTTCACAATGTCAGATAGATAGATGAAAAAAAAATGAAAATGTGTTTATTTGCTGCATCATTAATCTTAACCTAGGTTCATATAGACGCGGTTCAGATGTACGTTTTATTTGCACAACAGACAATATACAAAATTACACACATAAGTAGACAAATTACCGGGCTGAAAGTGGACCCAAGGCTTTGGAAAGAGATGCAACCGGAAAAATCGCTCGGATGATGTTGAAGTAAGACAAATTCTCAGAAAGCTTACTAAAATGTTGCACAAATGGGCGGCCTTATCGCTAAAAGTGACTGGCACCATTTGGATGGAAGGTCATTGCAGCTTGTGCAGTAAAGTGGCTAAGTGAAGTGTGATCCTAAGGGCTATATTTCACTGGGACACCATGGCGGCGCAACCAGTCGCCGCTACCAACAAAATGTATACAGCTCTATAGAGAGTTACTCACTTGGTTTCTGTTTGGTGGCGCAGAGCTGCATACATTTTGTTGGTAGCGGCGACTGGTTGCGCCGCCATGGTGTCCCGGTGGAATATAGCCCTAAGTGTCGTAATTTTTAACTTTTTTTCCAGAGATAACACATACTATCTACATTTGGAGTGTATCAACACAATAATGGTCCTGATGTCAGTCTATATGTTCGCCGGAATGCACGGACAGACGAGACAAGTCGAGACATCACTTATTTATAGGTAAAAATCTATTTACCTATCTATACTAATATTATAAAGAGGTAACTTTGGTAACATGTATGTATGTATGTATATTGGGGGTAATCTCCGAAACTACTGGACTGATTTCAAAAATTCTTTCACCATTAGAAAGCTACATTCACCCTGAGTAACATAGATTTTGATTCCGATATTCCCACGAGATCGGGACTTACGCGGGTGAAACCGCGGGAATCTGCTAGTCTATACTAATATTATAAAGAGGTAACGTTGGTAATGTGTATGTTTGTATGTATGTATATTGAGGGTAATCTCCGAAATAACTGCACCGATTTAATAACCAATAGTACATTATCAGAGAGTTACATAGGCTAGTTTGATCTCGATATTCTCACGGGATTGGGACTTATGCGGGTGAAACCGATGAACGCACCTAGTCTGTAATAAAACAATTTTCATCTTTATAACAAACTAGCTGACCCGGCAAACGTTGTTTTGCCTTATAAATTATAGATAGTAGCCGATTCTCAGACCTACTGAATACGCATATAAAATTTGGTAAAAATCGGTCAAACCGTTTCGGAGGAGTACGGTAACTAACATTGTGACATGGAAATTTTATATATTAGAAGATATCAATTCGTTTAAACCCAACAGCTGCCTTAGGTATGTGTGGGACACGCATGTGTGCAACCGTAAAACAAAGGGCAGCTAATGTGTTAACTAAAATTTATTTTTTTACAATCCAAAAATTAGCTCATCAATTATCATAATTATTACTTATACTTAGATAAGTATTTATTTATATATCCACCTTGTATATAGCTGCGTCCCGCGGTTTCACCCGGGAATATCGGGATCAAAGGTAACCATGTTATTCCTCGATAATGTAGCTACAAAATCATATTAGTATCGATATTTCATCACAACTACCATTAGTTCAAAACAGAACACATTTACATTACATACATGTACATACATTAATTAACTAGTGCTAGAGCGGTGTTAGTCTAGTGGTAGATACCCCGGCTTTCATTCTGAGAGTCGTAGGTTCGAATCCAGACCGACCGCGCACCAATGTCTTTTTCTTTAAGAAAAAGGCATATATGCGCTAATAACATCGCTCTTGCGGTGAAGGAAAAACATCGTGAGGAAACCAACATGTCCTAGGACTCACCACGGTCCAAAGACATGGGATATTCAGTGTTTTCTATGTATCATATGTATGTATTTACAAAAAAAAAGTATAATATGTAGTATATTCGTTGTCTAGTACCCATAGTACAAGCCTAGTGCCTAGTTTGGGGCTAGATTGCGCTGTGTGTAACGTCGTGCAATATTTATTTATTTATTTATCACTCCACAGAACGTTATTCCAAGGGCGCTACAGTATGCACGCGCCGCTGCTCGTGAAGACCCTGCTCAATGACCTGTGCACAGTGCACTCCGCGCCGCCCACCATGTTCGGTGCGGGCAGCGCGGGCGGCAGTATTCTTATTGATTTGGCTTGTAAGTACAAAGAAATTATACACATACTAACTGGGTCTCTCAGTTTCACCCGCCTTAGTTCAGATCCCGGATTTACGCGGTTAAAGTAGCCTATGTCTATCTATAATAGCTATCTCTCTATACCAAAATTCATCACAATCTGTTCAGCAATAAATATCATATGAATGAATGAAAAAGAAAGGAAGTATGTATATTCGTCGTTGAAAAAATATTGCACGTTACACACAGCGCAGTCTAGCCCCAAACTAAGCACTAGGTTATGGGTACTAGACAACGGATATAAACTATTATATTATACTTTTTTTTGTAAATACATTTGGAAGACGTGTGTGGGGCCAAATCACACATAGAGGCCTTTTTCAATAACAATTTTGCTCGCAAACTGTAAAGTGGACATCTAGGGTCCGTGTGAACAGATCACACGGACCGGCTCGAAGAGGAGAGCAGATTTTTTATCATGGTTAAAACAGAATTTTGAGTTATTGTAATAAGGTTTATTTTTACATGTCACTTCTTTCAAGGATTGCTCACAAGCAATCTCAATATAAAAGAAGTGACATGTAAAAATAAATCTTATTACAATAACTCAAACCTCAGTTTTAAATGTGATAAAAAATCTGCTCTGAGCCGGTCTGTGTGAATGGACCCCTAGCCGACGATTATTCCTCTCTGCACTATAAATTCATTATTATAATCTATTATCTATTACTATTATAAAGCGGAAGAGTTTGTTTGTTTGTTTGTTTGAACGCGCTAATCTCAGGAACCACTGGTCCGATTTGAAAAATTCTTTCGGTGTTGGATAGTCCATTTATTGAGGAAGGCTATAGACTACTTTTGATCCCTATATTCCCACGGGATCGGGACTTATGCGGGTGAAACCGCGGGGAGCTGCTAGTTTTATATATTTACTGTTATTATAACTATGCACTTTTAACAAGAAAACCTCTCCTCTCACCCACCAGCCGGGCTCTGGAACATGCTGACCCTGACGGGGCGAGCGGGGGCGCCGCGCTCGCTGCACTCGCCCCCGCCCCCGCCGGGCGAGCTGCTGGCGCGCCTGCAGCGCGACCACCCCGCCGCCAACCAGGCCTGTCTGCTGCTGCTGACGCTGGCCAACCACTGCATCACGGCCGACAACCTGTACCGGCAGGCCTTGTTGCTGGCCGTAGACCTCAATGGTCAGTTCAGCCTTAAGAACGCGGCGCGGCGACTGTTACCATTTCCATACAAACTTCATACCAAAATAAATTATGAAAAATGTAGTTTTCTACCTTAATATCGATATTATTCGGATTAAGATTTTACTTTTATAGGGTCCCCAGTCCCCATCGCAAGGTTTTCCAAAATATTCATTCACATTCAAATAAAACGGAGAAACATTTTTCAATGAAAAAAAGTGCGGAATCGTTTCTCCGTTTTATTTCATTTCGAATGAATATTTTGGAAAACCTTGTGGTGGGGACCCTTTAATAGTAAATTCTTAATCCGAATAATATCAATATTAAAGTAGAAAACTACATTTTTCATAATTTATTTTGGTATTAGGTTTGTATGGAAATGGTAACAGTCGCCGCGTTCTCAAGCTCAAAATATGACACTGACCCTGCAACGTTACATATACACACCTAGATAAATAGATAGAACGCTTTATTCTACCTACCAAAATACATGATAATAAAATAAAATAAGAAAAAAATCTTAAAAACGCGGCGACTGTTACCATTTCCATACAAACTTAATACCAAAATAAATTATGAAAAATGTAGTTTTCTATCTTAATATCGATATTATTCGGATTAAGATTTTACTTTTAAAGGGTCCCCACCGCAAGGTTTTCCAACATATTCATTCGAAATGAAATAAAACGGAGAAACGATTCCGCACTTTTTTTCATTGAAAAATGTTTCTCCGTTTTATTTGAATGTGAATGAATATTTTGGAAAACCTTGCGATGGGGACTGGGGACCCTTTAAAAGTAAAATCTTAATCCGAATAATATCGAGATTAAGGTAGAAAACTAAATTTTTTATAATTTATTTTGATATTAAGTTTGTATGGAAATGGTAACAGTCGCCACGTTCTTAATCTAGAGTGACACTATAGGGTTCTCAAGGATTTAGGAAGGGTATAGGTGAATATGTTGAAACGTATTTTTTTATGTAGGCAAATTAAAATAACTTTTAAGTTAAATCAGATTAATCTTGAATTACATCTCGTAACAAAAGGTAAATTCAGCCACTGAATGATCATATTCCTATTTCAGAAAATACAGCTACAACACCATCCAAAGAAACAATAAACCCAGGGACTCAAATAACCCCACCTCGAATAGATATGGCAGCGGTGAGTATCACACATTGTCTCTTGGTTTGCAGGTTAAATTGTGTTAAATGCAGTGTCATTTGTCCAAAATACACCATGACATACTTACACTGACACTAATACCTAAAACAGGCCACATCTACAGCACACATAAAAACAAATTCGTGCATGTGTGCTGTAGGTGTGGTCGGTTATATATAAGTAGTGTAAGTGTTAGTGTCATTGTGTATTTTGAGCTTTTGAATGCGCTTTAGGTATCTCCACACAACAAACCAAAGTATCTTGATAAAAGCTGCTTTCACCTTAAGAGGATAGTCTCCATTCTCTTTCTCCGTACAAACGTTTTTTAAATTTTCCTCCCTGGATAAAGACATTAGAGCAAATATGTTTATGTCATAAAACTTATATGTGTCACGCAAGACTATGCATCTACCTTTTTATTTTTTTCATTTTTTTTTTTTTTTTTTTATTATTATTTTAATTAGAAAATAAAAAAAAATAAAAAGGTAGATGCATTGTCATGACAGATATAGGTTATATGGCATAAACATATTTGCTCTAATGTCTTTATCCAGGGAGGAAAATTTAAACTACGTTTGTATGGAGAAAGAGAATGGGGACTATCCTCTTAAATAGCAAGTATTTTGTTCTCCAGTTACACAAGTTCCTGTGCGCGACGGCGGGCTGCGAACACTCCACCCTACTCCTCTACCTCATGTTGCACTCTTGCAACGCGTACAAACGGCATCTCGCCACCGTCACTCATATCGAAGACTTGGTAAGATCCCACTAATATTATAAACACTTAAGCAACGAACTCAGAATATATATGGAACTCGCATTTGTTTCAAAACATGTTCCACGGATATTGCAGACTTTTGAAAATTGACGACTTGCTCGCCAAACCACAGCACAAATTAGGAACAGTATGGAAACTAAGCCTAGTTGAAGAAAATACAACCTACGCAAAAGGGTTGTCACTTTTAATGTTTTGGATATTGTTTCCAGCACCGACCAGAACAATAAACATGTTTTCTGTTTCCATGAACATCCTCAGATTTTTTAAATTAATATTTGTCTAGACGAAGTTAAAACCCAACTATTAAGTTCACATTAAATGACTGATCCCCCACTGTTTAACACTATCCACTATGTCCGTACTTATTGTCAGTCATGTCATCAATAATACAATCCAGTGCGCGGAATGTCTGCGCGATGGTTGACTTTGGAACACATTTTTACCGGGTTTACTATGAGAGTTAGATCTCCATTTCTATTTGTTACTCGTAGCGCTAAAGTTTGTATAAGCCCCGCAAGTTGATATTGCGATGGAACCTTGTCACAATAACAGCTGCGTGACGTCATCCGTTGCACAAAAGTACAGATAGCAAAAAAATTGTAATAAAAGTAAATAAGCTAGGGTTATGGGTTTATTTGTAGTAGCGAGACGGCTGTTTATGACCATAGCTATATTTCTAAGAAATTTCGGGACCATAAAAGATTAATTTTGTATGTCGAAATATTCCTTCCTTTGCCTTTTTGCTTTGGTAGGAGTTCTCATTTTGCTGCCACTTGCTCTGACTCATGCTCTTGTCGTAATTTAAGCAAAATTTTATTATAATAAATAATTAATTGAATTATTATTATTAGTCGTATTTTTATACTTATTTTATTTTTGCAGTAATAGGGTCCCGTTTTTACCCTTTGGGTACGGAACCCTAAAAAACAAAATACAGACCCGTAATTTCTATTATTATAAAGCGGAAGAGTTTGTTTGTTTGTTTGAACGCGCTAATCTCTGGAACCGAAAATAAGATCTATTTGAATAATTCTTTCAGTGTTGGATATTTCATTTATTGAGGCTATAGGCAACTTTTAATCCCGGTATTCCCGCAGGATCGGGACTCACGCGGGTGAAACCGCGGGACGCAGCTAGTTTCTAATATTAAAATGTCTGTATGTTTGGTCCAGATAGTTCCAATACTGCAAGTATTGTACAACGCTCCGGACAGCAACTCGCACCACATATACATGTCTCTGATCGTGTTGCTCATATTGACTGAGGACGATGCCTTGATTAAGAATGTACATAATATTGTAAGTACCTATATTTTATCCATCTCTATCTATACTTCTATACTAATATTATAAAGAGGTTACGTTGGTAACATGTATGTATGTATGTATGTATATTGGGGGTAATCTCCGAAACTACTGGACCGATTTCAAAATTCTTTCACCATTAGAAAACTACATTCACCCTGAGAACGTAGGCTACTTTTGATCCCGATATTCCCACGGGATCGGGACATACGCGGGTGAAACCGCGGGAATCTGCTAGTCTACACTAATATTATAAAGAGAAAAGATTTGTATGTTTGTGTGTGTGTGTCTGTATGTTTGTAATTAATACTCAAAAACTACTGGCCCAATTAAAAAAAATCTTTCACCATTAGAAAGCTACATTCACCCTGAGTGATCCTGATATTCCTACGGGATCGGGACATACGCGGGTGAAACCGCGGGACGCAGCTACGTATAATATGTAGGACCAGATGGTCTCACGCTTTTGCCGTGGGAGAGGCACTTAGGGATACGGGTCTTGACTACCGCTCGGGGTCGTACTTGGTGCAAAGGTTGGCTATTGCCATACAGAGAGGCAATGCTGCCAGCATCCTCGGCTCCTTTGTGCCGGGTACGATCAAGGACGGTTTATTTAATTGTCATTTTTTGATTTCTTTGACATTTGTTTGTGTTTAATTGTACCTACTCAATATGTATGTATTTACAAAAGATAAATAAATATAAGTATTATATCCGTTGTCTAGTCACCACACGTAATACAAGCTTAGTCGCTTACCATGGGGGCTAGATGGCGCTGTGTGATATTCACAGAATTTATTTCTATTTTGGAGGTTAATCTGATCTGACAAGCCCTTTTAGACATACAGAGTGGACCGTGGCAGATTTACAAAAAAGAAATAGATGTTGGATGGAAAAAAATTAAACATTTTGCGTACCAAATCAAAGATTACAAATGCGGATTTTTGTTTTTGAAAATTATGGCATCTAAATGTTAACCGTCGCGGGATACACATTCACGAAATCTCTCACATTATTCAGAGCGACTCGTTAGAATAATGACCGCGACATAGCGTTCACTTCCAGCACGATATTTTCATTTTTTTTTTCCGAAATATTGATTGGGTTGCTGTCATAAACTTTTGCCTAAGGTACAAAAAAATACCATGGGGGTAAAAAAAAAACCATCCGGTGATCTGGGTGCCACTCTATGCCACCAAATCGGCTACTCAATTTCATCACATCCCAATAAATCAAATGGTTTCAACTTGTTGAACATATTCTTCCATTCTTGACGTTAGGCTAGGACCTGGCCTTGGGTTGTTCACGGTTGAACCTGTTGCGCGAAACTTTTGCACCCACGTTCTTATTACCACAGGGAAGTGTTCTTGGACCTGTCTTGTACCTATTGTACACCTGTGATATCCCAGAAATAAAAAATAACATTATTGCAACCTTCGCAGATGACACAGCCATCATGGCTACAGGTGTCAATCACAAAGAAGCCGTAGAGAAAGTGCAAACTGCCGTCAACTCTATCACCAACTGGACAAAAATATGGCGAATTAAGTTAAATGAATCCAAATCGATTCATATAGACTTCACAAATCGAAAACCTAATTATGCACCGGTATATATTAACGGTCGCATAATACCATATGAAAATACAGCAAAATACCTCGGTATGACGCTTGACACAAAGCTTCGCTGGAAGGCTCATGTCAAAAAGAAACGCCAGGAGTTAGATCTTCGCTACAAGAATATGCACTGGCTACTTGGCAGGCATTCATCATTGTCAGTATACAACAAAGTACTTTTGTACAAACAAGTACTTATGCCCGTATGGGCATACGGTATTCAGCTTTGGGGCTGTACAAAACGCACCAATGTTGATATAATTCAAAGATTTCAAAGCAAAGTACTTCGGAATATAGTAAACGCTCCCTGGTACATTAGAAATGAGGACATCCACCGGGACTTAGGAGTGGACCTTGTAGCTAAGGTTATAAAAAAATACGCCGAAGCTCACGAAAAAAGACTTCTTCAACATGTGAATGTCGAGGCTATCCAGCTCCTTGACACCACGGACATAGTAAGGAGACTGAAAAGGACTAAGCCTTTTGAGTTAGTTTAGTGAAATGAGTGTTACGGAATAAAATTAGTCTTAGTGTGAGTGCTACCATTGTAGAACACAAGAACAAAGTGTACTTCCATTATAATAGAGACCATAAGAAAAGTGCCAATGGACACATTCTTTACTTTAAAAGTTTTTAGCAAATTAAGTTATAGTTAAATTACTTATTAGCCTCAAGGCTAGATTGTAATTGTTATGAGGTAACCATTCAGTTACACCATAATGAGAAAAAAAAAAAAAAAACGTTCTTATTAAATTTACACTAGGTCCTTCACCTAAACGCCGAATATTGTAATGTGTACAAAATCGTCGACGGTCAATAGTGTACGACTCATTGGCCTTAAAGTACCCTTCAACTGCGAACGCGCGTTGCTCACTCGTCCACTGCGACATCGTGACTAAATAAACCGCACGAATGCCGCCTCTCCCCCGTTCCTTCGCGCGAAGTTTACAAAAATATTTAGATTTGAAGTTATAAATCTGCCACGGTCCGTCCTGTAGATTATTATTGTCGTTGCAGACATTAAAGAACCTGCCGTGGTACACGGAGCGATCCATCTCGGAGATCTCTCTCGGCGGTCTCATGGTGCTGGTCATCATACGCGCGTTGCAGTACAACATGGCGCGCGTGCGGGACAAGTATCTACACACGAACTGCGCCGCGGCCATTGCTAACATGAGTTGTGAGTATATCCGCTGCAGTACAACATGGCGCGCGTGCGGGACAAGTATCTACACACGAACTGCGCCGCGGCCATTGCTAACATGAGTTGTGAGTATATCCGCTGCAGTACAACATGGCGCGCGTGCGGGACAAGTATCTACACACGAACTGCGCCGCGGCCATTGCTAACATGAGTTGTGAGTATATCCGCTGCAGTACAACATGGCGCGCGTGCGGGACAAGTATCTACACACGAACTGCGCCGCGGCCATTGCTAACATGAGTTGTGAGTATATCCGCTGCAGTACAACATGGCGCGCGTGCGGGACAAGTATCTACACACGAACTGCGCCGCGGCCATTGCTAACATGAGTTGTGAGTATATCCGCTGCAGTACAACATGGCGCGCGTGCGGGACAAGTATCTACACACGAACTGCGCCGCGGCCATTGCTAACATGAGTTGTGAGTATATCCGCTGCAGTACAACATGGCGCGCGTGCGGGACAAGTATCTACACACGAACTGCGCCGCGGCCATTGCTAACATGAGTTGTGAGTATATCCGCTGCAGTACAACATGGCGCGCGTGCGGGACAAGTATCTACACACGAACTGCGCCGCGGCCATTGCTAACATGAGTTGTGAGTATATCCGCTGCAGTACAACATGGCGCGCGTGCGGGACAAGTATCTACACACGAACTGCGCCGCGGCCATTGCTAACATGAGTTGTGAGTATATCCGCTGCAGTACAACATGGCGCGCGTGCGGGACAAGTATCTACACACGAACTGCGCCGCGGCCATTGCTAACATGAGTTGTGAGTATATCCGCTGCAGTACAACATGGCGCGCGTGCGGGACAAGTATCTACACACGAACTGCGCCGCGGCCATTGCTAACATGAGTTGTGAGTATATCCGCTGCAGTACAACATGGCGCGCGTGCGGGACAAGTATCTACACACGAACTGCGCCGCGGCCATTGCAATTCAATTCAATTCAATTCAATTCAATTCAATTCAATTCAATTCAATTCAATTCAATTCATTTATTCACAAATAGAGTAGGTGTTACAGATGGTGTTTGACAATATTTGTTCTATGCTATTTTACCAATTAGGCGTGTGAATTGAAAAATTTACATTTAAAAATCGGTTATGTCAACTTTATAGTAGGTATTTTCAAAGATTCTTAAAATTACAATTAATTACACCCATTATGAAATGTACAGTTATAGATTAGAAATTCTCTATTGTCAATTTAGGTTACAGTATTATTCAACGTCAAACAAGTTAAAGTTATAAGAATGTTAAGTAGGTTAGATTATATATAAATGTCAATTGCTTTAAGAAATTAATTATGATGTAAGTAATAAAAAATTCAATAAATAGTTATCGGCTTAGCAGACAAACCCCCAACCATTAAATTGATGGCAAGTAATCTTTTAGAGCATAGTATGCATTGTGCGTCAAAAAACTGTGAAGCTCTCTCTTAAAAGAATCAGAGTCTTCAAGTAGTCTAATATCATTAGGCAACCGATTGTACATGATTGGAGCCATCATCATGAAACTCTTAGAAAATAACGCCGAATTGGACAGTTGTGTTGACAGTTTCTGACCGAGACGAACACTAGTCATAGTCTTGAATAGGTGAAAATTGCTTCGTACAAATAGTAGAGTTTCATATATATACAGACTGGGTAATGTCAAAATTTTTAATTCTTTGAACAGATTCTTGCAGCTATCTGTGGGTTTTAGTCCATAGACGGCTTTGAGACATTTCTTTTGGGCTTTAAACACTGATTCTCTTTCTGTTGAATTGCCCCAGAAGATAACACCATAACGCAAAGAGGATGACACATATGCGTGATATGCAGCCATTACACATTCCCTATTCGCGACCTTCCTAAGATTATAAAGGGCATATGAAAATTGGTTTAGCTTATTAATTAAATTGTCTGTATGAAGTTTCCATGTCAATTGTTCATCTATGTGTAGTCCCAAAAATTTAGTGTAATTTGTTAGTTCTATTGGTTTGTTATTATATCGTATTTGTATTTTCAGTTGTTTAGTCCTTTGTCTAAATGACATGATTTTAGTTTTTTCTACATTAATCCTTAAATTATTGATTTCTAACCATTGCACGACTTGTTTTAAATTCTCATTTATGTCAGTTTCTAATGTTATTCTTTTATTAGATTCAAATAAAATTGTGCTGTCGTCAGCAAACAGTGTCATGTCATGTTGTGTGCATTTAGGCATGTCGTTTATATAGACAATAAACAATAACGGCCCCAATACACTCCCTTGAGGGACTCCACAAATTATGTGTCTGTTAGGAGAAGTATATGTAAGTTCAGTTTTTGTTACTGGACATAACCTATCGATAGATACAATTTGCTTGCGACCACACAGATAGGATTTGATCAATTCCAGAGCTCTACCACGGATTCCATAGCATTCTAGTTTTTTTAATAAGATGCTATGATCCACATAATCAAAAGCTTTAGTTAGGTCCATATAGAGTGCTACAATGGGTAACCTTTTGTTCATGTTAGTTAGTACCTTTGCCAGAAATCTGAAGATGGCCATGTTTATATTTTTACCTTTCCTAAAACCAAATTGTTCAGGACAAATGAGTTTGTTAATCTCAAAGAAAGAATATAGTCTGTTGTGGATCACGTTTTCAATTATTTTTGAAAATACAGATAGTAGTGCTATTGGCCTATAATTATTCATATTTAACTTATCGTCCTTTTTGTGTATTGGTTTCACAACTGCTATTTTCAACGCTTGGGGGAATGTGCCTTGTTCTATGCACATGTTAATAATGTAGCTCAGGACTTGGGAAATGTCTAATGCAACAACCTTGACTACCTTAGTGATGACTTCATCATATCCGGAGCTATTTGTAGATTTAAGGGATCTGATAATATTATGAATGTCATGTGGTATAGTGGGAGTCATAAAAATTGAATTAATGTTAGAATTTAGTAATGTCAAGTTAGGTTTTTTATTAGTCGAGGTTTTTGTTTGGTCAGTAAAATGATCATTAAAAGCTGTAACGATGTCAAGGGGGTCAGTAAGAATTAGATTATTTTGTTTAATTTTAGATATATTTTCATTAGGATAATTTGATTTAGATTTTTTTATTAATTGCCATGTAGCTTTAGTTTTATTAATAGCTTTGTTAATATAGTACGTGTTTAGGGATTTTTTTGTTTGTTGTATAACATGCTTTAGACGTTTAGATAGTTGTTTGAATTCAATTTTAGTTTCTGGTTTACGGTGAGTTCTTAATGACCAGAGCATTTGTCGTTTACGTTTACAACACAGTCTTACTCCCTTACTGATCCATTTCTGTTTTTTGTGTGATGTCACTCTAATTTTAATTACTGGAAAGCATAGGTCATAGAATAGTTTGAAAATGTTATGAAATTCGTTAAACGCCTCATCAGCATTGTCCATTTCAAAAATGTCACTAAAACTAATACTTTGTAAAGCTTGTTTAAATTTATTGATATTATCATCAGAATGATCTCGCTTAAACTTGTACCAGTATGGGAACGTACAAAATTTTTTAACAGTGAAAGTTATTAGTTGTGCTGTATGATCGGATAAAGCTAATTCTTCAACAGTACATATTGCACCTCTTGTGTTATGTATGATGTTATCCAGACACTTTCCGCTAGCAGATCGAGTTTGTATCTCAATCCCAAGTTTCAGATTATAGCTAGATATTAGCTGTCTTAATTTCTGAACATTTGAGGACTTTTCCAATATATTAATATTCAAGTCACCGCATATTACAACTCTTTTTTTAGGGTTAGCACAAGTTTTGTTAAGAACATGAGTCAGTTTTTCAAAGAACAAGTCAAAGTCAGCTACCAACGTCTTTGGTGCCCTATATATGCACACAACTATTACATCAAGGTCAGTCAACTCAATAGCACAACATTCTAGTGTGCCAGGAACACTATATGCATCAATATTTATTATTTTATAGGCATGAATAACTTTGATTAAGATACATGACCCACCCTTACGATTTTTTCTATTATAATTTATAGCCAGTTTATAGTTTGGTATATCCAAACTGATTTCATCGCCAGTGATCATATTATGCTCCGTAATACACAATACATCCACAGTTCTGTTTAGTTCATCAATACGTATAGTTAGCTGGGCAGATTTATTTACTAAGCCATTTATATTTTGATGCAGAATTGTTAATTTATTGTTCACGAAAAAATTCTTGCCGTCTATCATTTGACGCCACGTTACCATTTAGCATAGAGGTTTGCAGTTCACCATCCAAGTCCAAATTTATATTACAATTACTATTATTATGGCTTCTGCTAACATCAGTATTTATGTCGGTTTGAGTAGCCTTATGGGCCTGGTGTGTAATGAACTTTCTGTATTGATTAAATTTAATATCGTTACTAACACGCAATATTTCTCTCAGAACCGATTTACATAAGTTATCGGTAAAGTAATGACTAGATGGAACAAAGCGTTTATAATCCATATCAAGATAAGTAACATTGTGATGTCTCTGACAGGCAAATTTTAGTTCATAATTTAATTTGATTTCAGACAGATTTCTATTAAATGGAACTTCACTTACAATTACATTTGTGTGTCTAGCATTGTTTAACCATGAATTTAGGTACAGCTGTATGTCATAGGGATTTTTGTCGTTTGTTCCTGCCAGCACAATAACAATATCATCCCCCGTGAAATCTGCTATGTCTGGTGTTACACAGTTAAGGACTTCACTCAATCTCGCACCGGGTTTACATATGCTCTTAACATCAAAGCTATCGCCTAGCATTCTACTCAGTTTTGATCGTAAGTACCGTCCTTGACCATCTGCCAATATGAGGACATTATGTTTTATCGGCCTATTGTAATGACTTATCTCTATATTGCTGTCTCTATATTTGCTAAGTTGTAAAAGTTTATTCTGTATACGTGTTAGTTTTTGCTTCTTAGGTTGTAGGTCTTCTTGGTTGTTCTCCTCAGGTGGTTCAGCAGTCTCCTCCTGCGAATCTCCATATTCTTCCGCGTTCATCGTATCAGTAGCAGATTTTGTTGTTGTTATCGTGTTAATGTTGTTTGCTATGTCTTGAATTTCCAATGTATCCTCTTTGTTTGTACCCGGTTTGTCAATTCTTACTACGTTTGCTGTTATTGTCGAGTTATTGTTGTTTATCTTATGTTGGTTTTCTACTGCATCTTCTTTATTACTCGCTATGTGTTCTGTGTTGGAATGTCCTTCTTCTACATTGGTTATGTTGCTTTTGTCATTGGGTAATATTCTGTCGTTATTTAGACTCGTTTCATCCAACCTTACCTCGATTTTTTTATTGACATCTGTTAATTTAGTACCCGGGCTATCAGTTTTAATAGGTGTTCTTAGTTTCTTTTTTCTCGGTATTGTAGATGATTTATTTCCGGTTGTGTCCAGTACCAAATTCTTTAATAGGTCTATTTGTTTAATGTGTTCGTTGTGAAGTTTCTTTAATTCAAAGTTCTCTGTATTAAGCTTTGCTATTTCATTATGAGCTATGTCTAGTCGGTTTACTGCATGTTCCAGTTTTACTTTCAAGTCGATAACATCGTATCCATCTATAGATATATTGGGTAGACTTTGCATTGAGCTATCCATGAAAGTACTGTCATCTTCATCTTGTAGGTCGCGAGTAAAATCATATTGTGTTATCTTTTTTGATCGAAGTGTGACGTGTTCAATTTTGTTATTATTTGCTTTATTATCCATTTATGATGTTTCTCAAGAAAATTTGTTCAGCAAAAAGAAGTGTGTTGCTCTGGGTTTGAACTCTAGGTCGTTAGTTTAGCAGGCGAGCACGTTTGCCATTCGGCCACTGATGCTGCGAGCGGTAAGTCGAAAAATGTCTTTAGTTGGTAGTCTAGTGATAGTGCAAGCGCGTGGTGCGTGGAGAGGGAGTAGCTCGGTCATTGACCCACTCACTGCCTTCTGTCCGATCGCACTTAATGAATCATCTTATGCACAATGTTTTTAACTTTCGTAACGGATTTTTGTGTAGTGATTTTAAGTTTTTGCACTGTTTATTTCACTTTTATACAAAATAGTTTTTGTAAACTAATTCAATGGTTCGTAAGCTTTAGGTTCATATATAATTTACGCACTAACTTGTACAATTTACACAACTTTTAAAAATTAGAAAGCGGAGCATAAAATAACACGTCTTCTCAAGATACTCGCGAGCGCGCCAACATGAGCATTGCTAACATGAGTTGTGAGTATATCCGCTGCAGTACAACATGGCGCGCGTGCGGGACAAGTATCTACACACGAACTGCGCCGCGGCCATTGCTAACATGAGTTGTGAGTATATCCGCTGCAGTACAACATGGCGCGCGTGCGGGACAAGTATCTACACACGAACTGCGCCGCGGCCATTGCTAACATGAGTTGTGAGTATATCCGCTGCAGTACAACATGGCGCGCGTGCGGGACAAGTATCTACACACGAACTGCGCCGCGGCCATTGCTAACATGAGTTGTGAGTATATCCGCTGCAGTACAACATGGCGCGCGTGCGGGACAAGTATCTACACACGAACTGCGCCGCGGCCATTGCTAACATGAGTTGTGAGTATATCCGCTGCAGTACAACATGGCGCGCGTGCGGGACAAGTATCTACACACGAACTGCGCCGCGGCCATTGCTAACATGAGTTGTGAGTATATCCGCTGCAGTACAACATGGCGCGCGTGCGGGACAAGTATCTACACACGAACTGCGCCGCGGCCATTGCTAACATGAGTTGTGAGTATATCCGCTGCAGTACAACATGGCGCGCGTGCGGGACAAGTATCTACACACGAACTGCGCCGCGGCCATTGCTAACATGAGTTGTGAGTATATCCGCTGCAGTACAACATGGCGCGCGTGCGGGACAAGTATCTACACACGAACTGCGCCGCGGCCATTGCTAACATGAGTTGTGAGTATATCCGCTGCAGTACAACATGGCGCGCGTGCGGGACAAGTATCTACACACGAACTGCGCCGCGGCCATTGCTAACATGAGTTGTGAGTATATCCGCTGCAGTACAACATGGCGCGCGTGCGGGACAAGTATCTACACACGAACTGCGCCGCGGCCATTGCTAACATGAGTTGTGAGTATATCCGCTGCAGTACAACATGGCGCGCGTGCGGGACAAGTATCTACACACGAACTGCGCCGCGGCCATTGCTAACATGAGTTGTGAGTATATCCGCTGCAGTACAACATGGCGCGCGTGCGGGACAAGTATCTACACACGAACTGCGCCGCGGCCATTGCTAACATGAGTTGTGAGTATATCCGCTGCAGTACAACATGGCGCGCGTGCGGGACAAGTATCTACACACGAACTGCGCCGCGGCCATTGCTAACATGAGTTGTGAGTATATCCGCTGCAGTACAACATGGCGCGCGTGCGGGACAAGTATCTACACACGAACTGCGCCGCGGCCATTGCTAACATGAGTTGTGAGTATATCCGCTGCAGTACAACATGGCGCGCGTGCGGGACAAGTATCTACACACGAACTGCGCCGCGGCCATTGCTAACATGAGTTGTGAGTATATCCGCTGCAGTACAACATGGCGCGCGTGCGGGACAAGTATCTACACACGAACTGCGCCGCGGCCATTGCTAACATGAGTTGTGAGTATATCCGCTGCAGTACAACATGGCGCGCGTGCGGGACAAGTATCTACACACGAACTGCGCCGCGGCCATTGCTAACATGAGTTGTGAGTATATCCGCTGCAGTACAACATGGCGCGCGTGCGGGACAAGTATCTACACACGAACTGCGCCGCGGCCATTGCTAACATGAGTTGTGTTGTGAGTATATCCGCTGCAGTACAACATGGCGCGCGTGCGCCGTGAGTATATAACATTTTCATCACGCGTCCTTCAAAGTGTGATTTTATGAATGTCATAAAAAAACACGCAATGCATAATACGCATTAGTTTGACGCATCACAATGCTGCTACGTCACTTTAGTCCGATATTGAATGCAAAGGGTGGGGTCAGACTGTACCTCTGATTGTACGTTAGGTTTCTCTCGCTTTATTAACACAACACATTAACACAACGTACCTATTATATTAAAACTGCCTTTTTATACCCATTTTTTTTTTTGTAATTTCTCTGTGTATGTGTGTTGTTATAGCAAATAAATGTCTGTCTATGTCTATGTCTATGTCTTATTATATCGCTCATCACGAAAAATAATATGGTGTATGACTGACATTCTATTATTTAATGACATTACCTATCCTATAATACTTCATACTAAAACTAGACCTAAGATAAAACGACTAACAAATGAAATTGTACTGTTTCGAGAATAAATGATTTGATTTGATTTGATTAGTTTGTAAGCGGTAGCGGTGGCGTTCGCGGTAGCGGTATCTGTCGCGTTCGCGATAGCGGTCGCGGTAGCGTTAGCGGTCGCGTTCGCGGTAGCGGTAGCGCTAGCGGTCGTGACAGCGGTCGCGGTCGCGGTTGCGGCGGTAGTGCGTGTTAGATGATGAGATAGATGAGCCCTTTATTTGCTCAACTGATAGTACAATACATTAAGATTCAATATTGCAGGCGTGGGTAAATACATATATTGGCACTCATATATAGCAGTTTGTAATCAGTCGCGGTCGCGGTAGCGGTCGCCGTCGCGGCAGCGGTAGCGGTGGCGGTCGAGGTCTCGGTGGCGGTAGCAGTGGCGATCGCGGTAGCGGTAGCGATCACGGTAGCGGTAGCGGTCGCGGTATCTCATATACCCTGAACCATTTAAACGGGCCTTCAAGGGGATATATAAGATAAACAAGATAGATAAATATAGATATATAGATAAACTATAAGACAAAGCGAAAAATGCGGAAAGTCCCTGATTTTAACAAAAACTAAAATTACATAATATTTAGATTGTAATCTAGTAATAATAAACACCACACGATTAAAACTGAAAAATGACTTAAATTTCAGATCAATAAAGTAAAATTTCTGATATTTTTTCAGGTGAATTCAGAAACTTACACCCGTACGTTGCCCAAAGAATAGTATCGTTAATAGAAACCTTAACGAAGCGCAGAGCAAGGCTGTGTGCACAAATTGAAGGTACTTGTATATCTATCTATATCTCTAACGACCGAATACAGAAACGCAGCTCAAAATTTGAGTTCTACTTAAACAACTAAGCAACTTTCAAATTCAAAAATTCCCATACAATTTTGGATTTAGAAGCTGCTCAATTATTTAAGTACGCCTTAAATTTTAAATGGCGTTTCTGTATTTGGCTGTAAAATGCTTTGAACTGACTGACTGACTGATAGATCAACACACAGCTTAAACCGCTGGTAGTAGAGAGCTTTAATTTGAAGAGTGTGATCTTTGGATGATGTAGGCATAAGTCTATAGATACGATAAGAAAGGGTTTTTTGAAATTGTTTTGATTTTTTGAAATCACGGTTCATGAGATACCTGCAGCCTGGTGAGGACAGACAGACAGACAGCTTTAAATTGTTCTCATTTTTTTTTTCTTTTCAGGCGAAGATATAACGAATTTAGAGTTACCACATCATGCAGAAGAGAAAACTGAAGAAATCGTATGTACAAGATTAAGTTTTTTTATTTAAAGTTTTCAGATACTTCTTAAATTTTGAAAAAATACTATCCACAATTCTGTTCTGGGCCAGTTTAAAGCCAAATTCAGAATTTCAAAAATCATTTTGTTGAAAAAACACGGGCAGCATTTATTTTCATTATTTTACTTAGTCAATTTCTTGTCTACCCATATAACAAGCATAGTCACTTAGTTTGATCGGAGTAGGATAACGCTATTCATGTATAACGTCCTACAATCATTAATAAAAATAAACATGATTTGTTCCGCAGATGGATCACATAAGCGTATTAGACGAAGTCCTGCGCATGATGCTAGAAATCATCAACTCGTGCGTCAGCCACCAATTGTCTTCCAACTCGAACCTAGTCTACGCGTTGCTACACAAGCGACATCTGTTCCACGAGCACAGACACCATCCGATAGCGCAGAATATCGAAATGGTACGTAATTGTATTTACGTACATACAAGATGGCCGCCGTCACAAGATGGCCGCTGTTTCAAGATGGCCGCCGTCACAAGATGGCGGGTGTCGAGCTTACGACAAAATAATGGAAATCATAAAATGCCAACAAGGTGCTTACGTTACAAGCGAAATTAAACATCGATGTATCTATATGAAAAAGACAGAATTTTGAAAAAATATAAAATTCGGGTACCCTTATTTTTCTTCTAGTTTCATATAAAATAATAAAAATAAAATAAAACCTTGTCAATTCTTGTAAATCTTCTATCTATCTATCTATTATTATAAAGCGGAAGAGTTTGTTTGTTTTTTTTGGTTGTTTGTTTGAACGCGCTAATCTCAGGAACCACTGGTCCGATTTGAAAAATTCTTTCGGTGTTGGATAGTCCATTTATTGAGGAAGGCTATAGGCTTTTATTTATCCCGATATTCCCACGGGGTCGGGACTTATGCGGGTGAAACCGCGGGGAGCTGCTAGTTATGTATATTCATCAACACTTGTATATAAAAAAAATATATCCCGACGAATTGAGAACCTCCTCCTTTTTTTTTGATGTCGGTTAAAATGAATATTTATTTGTTTCAGGTAATAGGTTATTTTTCGACACGTCTCCAAAGGGTGCAAGAAGGTGCGGGTGGCGAGTTGGGGGTGACGGAAGTGCTGGCGTGTATTAAGAAGGGTGGCGAGCAGTGGTCCAGTGATAGGCTTAAAGTAACTATACTTTATTTTTTAATAGTTTTGAAGAAAACATGTCAAATACTAAGAACAACAAATCAAATCGTAGTCTAAAATTAAAGAAAACCGGCCAAATGCGAGTTGGACTCGCGCACGAAGGGTTTCGTATCACTTTTACAATTGGGTACGGAACCCTAAAATAAACCTAGGTATTACGGTTCATGAGTTACAGCCTGGACAGACAGACAGCGGAGCCTCAGTAATAGGGTCCCGTTTTTACCCTCTGGGTCGGAACCCTAAAAAACATCCTCTATCTATACTTCTAGATTAAATTCATAATTAATTTGTTGCGAATGAGGGGTCCATTTGAATTGATGTTATTAGTAATACATTAGCTCCTTATGACACCTATGGGTAATTCAAGTATTTCAGTTATCATCATATTCATTCCAATATCATTCCAATCTTCAATTTTCAAATCAAACAAACGACATTTACATGTTTCGATATTTATTTCTTTGGAGACCTAGATGGAGAATCTCTTATAGTTTATAGTACGAGAGCCCACGACCAAACCCATGTCTCATAGCAATACGGCAAAAACCCTATAAAATCGTTAGATTGTATGATTCTGAACCCGACTAGGTGTGAAGTAACGGTCGAAAGTGTAGCAACTGCGTGGGAGGCCATTTCTGCTGTGTCAAAAAAAAAAGGCAGTTGGTATTATAGCAATACGTCTGATAGTGAAAATGTACATAGATTCTATAATTGTATTACGAAAAAGTTTGTTTTCAGACATTTTGTGCGTAGCACATAGCCTGAGCGCATTTTTGAAAATGTCAACAAATTTAGCCGACCTGTATCATAGCAATACGGATAATTTATTGTTTTTTTTTAATTAACCAAAACCTCTCATGTTTACTTAACACAGAATCGCGCTTAATTATGGAATAAAAGTATTGAATATCAAAAAAAGTCTTTAATTACAAAAAAAATATGCATTTTATTAAAATTAATAATCGGTATTTCCTCCTCTGACATTTATAAGCGTGCGGCATCGATTATTCATACTTAAAGGTTGTCCAAGTCTGGCTGCGGAATAAGGTCCCAGGTTCGTTTTAAGTGTATGAAAAGTTGCTCTTCTGTCGTCAAATCTGGAGAGAAATTAATCATAGCTCTTCTTTGTAACATGTCCCATGCATGTTCGATAGGATTCATGTCGGGGGACTGAGCAGGCCAGTCCATAACTCTGACATCATGTTCCCGAAGCTCTTTGATACCAGACGCGCCGTATGTGCGCGGGCATTATCGTGCATAAGTTGGAACTCCGGGCCCATTTGCACCCTATGTGGGATAATTACAGGTTCCACTACCTCATTACGATATTTCCACGCAGTCATGTTCCCTCTGATCCAAATGAGATCGGTTCGCGTACCTATTCGAATTCCAGCCCATACCATGATGGTCCCGCCTTGATAGGAATGGACTTCTTGCACATGTTGGAGACGGCGCTGTCGACCTGGAAGTCGCCAAACTCGTAGTCTTCGCGAATCCGGATGAAATCCGAACCGAGACTCGTCAGAAAACAGTACCATCGACCATTGCTCGTTACTCCATACAAAATGTTCTCGAGCCCACAAAAGTCTCCGCCCGCGATTGCCACGCCGTAAAGCTGGAACTCGAAGTGGTCTGCGAGAATGAAGACCGGCTTCATGTAATCGTCTTCTCACAGTTTGGTCGCTTACTAACAATTGGTGGTCAGATTGAAGCCTTTGAACCATTTGCATAGCCGTAACAGTGGGTTGTCTCCTAGCGATATTTTGTAGAAAACGGTCTTGTCTAGGAGTTGTGACACGACTTCTGCCAGAATGCCGTTCCGCAACATCACCCGTAACACGATAACGTGACCACAACCTAGAGATCACATTTTGGTGGGTCCGTAGAGTGTCAGCAACTACGCGTTGAATAGCGCCAGCTTCCAACATGCCTACAGCTCTAATCTGTTCTTCTCTTGTTAAATGTCTACGTGACATAACAATAAACAATACACACACTCTATTTGAATAAAAAAAATGTGCAAAAGCTTATTATTTACAAAATCAGCTGGGTTAAATGGTAACCAAAACTAACTGTGAAAAAGCCAAATTCGAATTACCGCGTATTCTTTTGTTTTTAAAATGATTTTTATTTTATTTTTTTGAATTTCGAAAGAAGAGACGGCGGAGTTTATTTTTCATAAAGAAACTTTTTCGATACTGTAAATAGTTTATAAGCTAGGAAGTCTAAAATACAATATCCCTAGACATTGTTGATGTGTGTAGTTTAGAATATTCCCCTAAAGCTATCTCTTATAGTTTAGGATATCCCCCTGAAGCTATCTCTTATAGTTTAGGATATCCCCCTGAAGCTATCTCTTATAGTTGAGGATATCCCTCTGAGGCTATCTCTTATAGTTTAGGATATCCCCCTGATCGCCCTTTTAAACGGTTCCCCCTGTATAACTCAAGATTTCTTCTTTCAGAAATTTCCCGACCTAAAATTCCGCTACGTAGAAGAGGATAGACCTGAAGAGTTCTTCACGCCGTACGTGTGGGCGCTGAGCGCAAGTTGCGGCGCGGTGCAGTGGGCCAGCGAGGGCGGGGCTAAAGCGCTGCAGCGCTTGCTGGCCATGTGATACTGTGTAGGTCACTTACAGTGCGGTGGGCCAGCGACACTGGCCTCCATAGTACACGCTGGACAAGCTGGACTCTAATACCTACGCATATATGTTATAGCGTCCCCAGCTATGACCAGCAATGGTAGAAAGAGAGGGGTCCGCTGTACCGTCAGGCCACCGTCAGGGATCAGTTATAGACCGATCTAGCATTTGGGGACACGATCGGTCAATGCTGGACAGAAGATCGCGCACTGAACTTTGTGCCCACAGACATACATATAGTAGACGTCACATGTACCTCGATTTGTATTGAAACCGAGCGTGTCGACTTTTGAATACTGTAACGTCACAGCCAATATGTTCCTGCCTTTGAGTGCTCGAATTTTTTGGAATTTTGCAGTTACTAATCACGCAACGAGGCGTTTTATTAGTTTTTACGGACGTCCGGCAACTATAGACGCGCGCGGACTGCCAGTTAGCGCCGACTACCGCGACGTTTTGTCAGGGTTTTTCACGTTTTTCTGATACGCGAAGGACATGAATTCGTGTGGTCTAGCTATATGTATGTCTGTGTTTGTGCCTTTTTGATCTGTGCCATGTTGCGCTCTTTTGTATTGAAAGTGATATCACTTTCAATAGAAAACAGCTGACAACGCAACATGGCGCAGATCAAATCCGCACAAAGATCTAATGTCATTTTGTATAGTATAGCAATTCCAGCGTACTTGTATAGATAGAGTTCAGTGGCCAGCGAGGACGGCTGGCTATGTGATGTTATTTGTTTATTACATTAATGGTATTTATTGTAGACAATGATATAAATCAACTAGCTGCGCGGTTTCACCCGCTAAGTCCCGATCTCGTGGCAATTTCGGGATAAGACGTAGTCTTTGATTCCAGGTCTCCAGCTATATACATATATTTCAAGTTTCATCGCAATTCGTTATTGCGTGAAGTAGTAGTAATAGTTTTTGCGTGAAAGAGTAACAACGTCACATACGTGCATCCAAACATTCGCGTTTATAATAGGTATTAATAGGAAAAATAGGATTTTAATAAATCAATAAAATTGGGAACCCAAGATGGCCGCCGACACAAAATGGCCGATTACAATTGTATTTAATCTATTTAATAGAAAATATAGTTTTAAAATGTAAAATTCAATTAAATACCTATGTATAATTGTAAATTCAAGATGACCGCATCTACAAAATGGCTGATTATTAATCAGAATGGCTGAATTGAAATTTTTGGTGATGCTTTTCTCCTTGTAAAATATTTCTAGCAGAATGGCTGCTTAAAATTCAGCTATGTAGCAGCGGCCATCTTGAATCTAAAACTTTAAAATATTTATTTAAATAAAAACTATTTAAAAAGACATCGTTTCAACTTCCTAAATGCTGATTGTCTACCCAAAGGGTAAAAACGTGACCCTATTACTGAGACTCCGCTGTCAGTCCATCTGTCACCAGGCTGTATCTCATGAACTGTGATAGCTAGATAGTTGAAATTTTAACAGAAGATGTATTAGTTAGTTGGTTTTCGCTGGGCCTTTTGAAGTAAGTGCTGACTTAAGGTCACAGCCCACTTACACGACTCTGCTCCCACCCGGCAAAAATAATATAATTCAAATATGGGCTTTAAATATTGCTCTTTAGATATATTTTACACTGACTGACGAGCAGTCTGACGGCGGTAAGCTCGCTGAAAGCGAGCTGTCTGCTTATTTATGATGCCAATGTAACATATATCTAAAGAGCAATATTTAAAGCCCATATTTGAATTACATTATTTTTGCCGGGTGGGAGCAGAGTTGTGTAAGTGGGCTATGACCTTTAGCCTCACAATTGGGCCATTGTACGTGATTACTTTAGACGGGTTACTTACTTTGCATTGTCTAGTATAAGATTGTAAAAAGAAAATTTAGATAGCATTCAATTTTTATTCATATATTTTGATCACACGTTAATTTCCCAAAAAAACACCAAAGAATATTGGCAACTAAATATTTGGCCTAAAAAATTTGCTACCTAGATAACAATAATTTTAAAATGTTCGTTACTAACTTCCAAATATATTATAATTAACAGAAATGAAATTTATTCGTCTGAATATAAGTAATAAACAACCTCGATGGTAATATTTAGACTTTATTTTTTTTATTTTGTTGTAGATTAGTTCCAGTATTACCATATTTATCAAAATGCTTAGGAAGTTTAGGTAGAATTACAACTTACTGGCATTCATGCAGTTCAGATTCATTCTTATACAGGTGAACCGTTTAAACTCGCCTTTAGAGGGATATCGTAAAAAATAAGAACCACTAATAGGCCTTCATGGGGATATCCTAAACTATAAGAAAAGTTTTAACCGGCCTTCATGGGGATATCCAAAACTATAAGAACCACTTTAACCGGCCTTCATGAGGATATCCTAAACTATAAGAAAAGTTTAAACTGGCCTTCAGGGGGATATCCAAAACTATAAGAACCACTTTAACCGGCCTTCATGGGGATATCCTAAACTATAAGAAAAGTTTAAACTGGCCTTCAGGGGGATATCCAAAACTATAAGAACCACTTTAACCGGCCTTCATGGGGATATCCTAAACTATAAGAAAAGTTTAAACTGGCCTTCAGGGGGATATCCAAAACTATAAGAACCACTTTAACCGGCCTTCATGGGGATATCCTAAACTATAAGAAAAGTTTAAACTGGCCTTCAGGGGGATATCCAAAACTATAAGAACCACTTTAACCGGCTTTCATGGGAATATCCTAAACTAAAAGAAAAGTTTTAACCGGCCTTCATGAGGGGTTCTAACGTAAATACCTCATTTGTAGAATTATGTTAAGTAGTTTAGACGTTATGACGGCAGAGATAAACATACATACTTCGCGGTTAGAAACATAACCCTCTTTTTGCCCTAGTCCGGTAAAATTAATGGTTTACGAATTGTAGCAAAAATATGTGGGTAGGTTAAATAAAAAAGAAATGTGGGTAACCAACCACCCCGCGAACAATTAAAATGTGGGTAGTTTCACCTTCAGTTGAAACAAAACGGTTAAATACAAGACGACGCCCGCCGCAGCTCCAGTTCCCTCGCGACCAAGACCATTGTAAAATGGTTGAAACGTCGAGGTAAGAAAAAAATAATAATACGCGATTAAAACCCGGGAAAAGTTAATAAATCGTGTGAAATTCAAAAGTTTATGGGTAAAAACTGGGTAAAAATAAAGATGTTGCAACAAAGTAAGGCAGGCGAATGTAGGTAAAATGAAATGTCGATCTATTTACATAATATAATTAAACAATAGTACATTATGATATAAGTGCGGTAAGTTGAAAATTACAGCCGAGGCGATATTGCTAGCCCGAGCCGTAGGCGAGGGCTACAAGAAAGCAGAGGCTGTAATTATCAAAGCGCACGTATGTCATACGACGTTTTATAACACATTTGCGAGGAAATAAATAAAACTCGGACTTTCTTAAACGAATAAATCTTTAATCACTTGTTAAAGCAGTTAGAAAAATTATCTCCCAAAGTTAATTTTATTCATAAAATATTGACCACTTTTCTGACATAAAAACTTTTTGATTTGCTTTCTTTGCTTTTTTTTTCTTAAGATTTAAAAAAGTACCGTTGGTTTTAGACGGAGCATGATAAACCGTACGTGTTACCTTATTAGAAAGAAACTCGTGCGTTTTACTTTACGATTACGCACAAGTACGTAATGAGTAATGACATACATTACGATATTGAAATTGGTGAAATAAGAGGCCCTTTACGAGCAAATGTGTTATAAATTTTATTACCTATCTACCGTAATATAAACAACTTTACGATCGTCTTTATAGGACACTTAGTTATTTGCTGACGTTTGTCATGGTATCGGTGGCACTGCCGTTATTGTTGACAGCAGTGGCGGTGCTGTTGCTGCCGGCATCGTCGGCGCTGGTGCTGGCGGCCGCGACGGCATTGTCGCCGCTGCTGCTGGCAGAAGCCTCGCCTGTTAGGATAGACTAGGATTTAGTAATTATCGATAAGCAATTTTAATGGTATACCGCATTACAAAGCTGTAGGTAGTTAGGTACCGAAGCGAAGTCAAGTTAAATTTCTTGGTAATTGGCATAGATCGCTTTGATAAATTTGAAACTAAGTTAGGATGTTTGGTTTGGTTTTAAACCGTGTCAAACTTTAAGAAGAAATCTAGGAAAAACATGTGGTTTTATCAGTGTGCGTCTGGTTGACCAGACCAAGCAATAGACTTACACCAAACTACGCTCATTATTTAGCACCTATTTGGTACCTTTGTTCATATAATTTTTACCTAGCATATTTACCAAATTTAGTAACTAGGTTTATATATGCCAAGATTTTGTACCTATTTGGTACCTTCGCATTTTTTTTTCACAGTTTAGGTAGGTACCAAATAGGTACAAAACCTTGGCATATATAACATGGAGCACTCAACATTGGATGGCGAGAAATCAAAAGTGATCCTGACGTCAGAATGGCTGGCCACTTTGTATTGTTAATATTTTCGGAACCACGTAGGTAGAGGTAGTACTAAATATATGAACAAAGGTACCTACCCAATAAATACTAAATAATGAGCGTAATCTTTTACTTGGTCCGGCCAAGTTAACGCACACTTTTTTGTGACCATAATTAAAACAAGAACCACTCAAGCGGTTGCGATGGCTGTACCTTTACCGACGGCGATCTCAGTATTTCCCTCCGAATCAGTTGCGGTCGCGACGGCGACGTCGTCGTCTTTGCTGGTCTGTGCGGTCGACGTCACTCTCGTGCCGTCGGTAGTGTCGGTGCTGTTGCCGCTGGCACTATCTGTCTTACTGTCACTAGTAGAAGTGTCGGTGGCATTGTCACTGGCAGTGTCCGTGCTACTGCTGGCTGTAACGATGCTGTTGTCGCTGGCACTATCCGTTTTGGCGTCTTTGGAAGCGTCAGTGGCAGCGTCACTGGTAGTATCCGTGCTGCTGGTAGCAGTGGCGGTGCTGTTGTCGCTGGCACTGTCCGCGTCGGCGTCACTGGTAGTATCCGTGCTGCTGGTAGCAGTGACGGTGCTGTTGTCGCTGGCACTGTCCGCGTCGGCGTCACTGGTAGTGTCCGGGCTGCTGTCAGTGACGGTTTTGTTGCTGCTTGCACTACTCATGCTATCGTCACTGGTAGTATCAGTGGTACTGCTGCTGGCAGTGACGGTGCCTTTGCCGCTGGCACTGTCCATGTTGGCGTCATTGGAAGCGTCAGAGCTACTGTTGTTGCTGCTTGCACTACTCATGCTATCGTTACTGGTTGTATCAGTGGTACTGCTGCTGGCAGTGACGGTGCCTTTGCCGCTGGCACTGTCCGTGTTGGCGTCATTGGAAGCGTTAGTCCCATCGTCTTTGGTAGTGCCCGTGCTACTGCTGCTGTTAGTGACGGTGCCGTTGCCGCTAGAACTACTGCTGGCAGTGACACTTACGCCGCCACTATCATTGCCGTTATTACCATCATCACTCGCTGTGTCGGTGCCTTCGTCATCATCGTCACTATCATCGTCAAAAGTACTCTCGGTGTCATCGTCACTAGTAGTGTCAGTCTTTGCAGGAGGATTGGGGGTCTTGCTGCTAGCGTTGGCAGTACTATTATTTTTGACAGTTGCAACGACTTTTTCGCCACCGGCAGTTGCCTGCGCTTTACCTACATGGACAGATACAAAATATGAATACAAATTATACACAGACAGATAAGGCTTCAGGACGTTGCACACAGCCCCATTTAGCCTCAATCAAGTAACAAGGCCGAATTCCTAACCTAATCCGCAACCAGGTTAGGATTTCGGGTTAGGTTAGAAATATTTCGTTGTAATGGGCACTTCTACAAATTGCCAGTTTTTACCTTTACCGACGGCTGTGGCGGTTTTTCCTTTAGAATCGGTTGCGGTGGCTACAGCGCCCCGCTTGTCGCTGCTGGATTGCGCAACCGCTGTCCCAGACGTCTCGCTATTACTCGGTTTGTTCGCTCTGAACATCCAACCCCAGTTAGGCCCGGCCGAGTTAGTGCTAGCTGCGAGCATGAGCACACCCATTGCGTAAATTAACTGGAAAAGTATACGCTGATCATTAAGGACAACAATCGAAAACACAATTGAACCAAGGTTTTCAGAATCTAATGAGACCAAGGTTGTCTAATTTCGTAATAGTTTAATAATATAGACCCGAAAATATTTTTTTCACAACGAAATGGAGGTGACTTTTATTTCAAGTCACAGATAACATTGAATTTTAAATGATATTCGCCGATAAAATCATGCGAATTAGACGAAAGGTCACTTTAATCTAATATGACTATAGAAATGAATCCGTCCGAACAAAAAAAACTTTTTTGAATCCAAATTCCTGAAGGCCAATTTTAATTATGAAAGTCGGCCTTCTGTCCTTTTGAGGCACTCACCAAGACCCCGTTCATCTCGTCCGCGTCTCATGTAGGTATCAAGTCTTTCATGCGCCTGCTAAACACCCATATATAACTTGTCTACTGCATAGATAACTAGACACAAGCAGTCTACGGTTGATAAGTAGCTAATTAGTAATTACTAATACAGAAATTTATGTAGTTCAATGGAAAGTTAACTAACATAATCGGCTGTGTTTCCGTCTATCAATCAATTGGCACCAATTTATTGAGGGTTATAGTATAGGTACATACATGTCGGAGGATGATTTGTAAAACAGAATTTTCGAGAAAATACTAGAGATTTCGCAAATACACGGCTATTTCGATATTTTTTCTGAAGCTTCTCAATAATTCAATCTGCGTCCCGCCTGTGCGCACTGATAGGTCGCGGCGGACGGTCGTCGTAGATACCCGAATCCCTTTGACCTTACCACAAAATAGGCGATAGTCACAAAAGGGATTTCGCGACGCTACGGCGACGCGTCGTATTAGTGCGCATAATATAGCCTAAGTATCCCGTTTTCAAAAAGTTACCTAAATTTTGCGATCGTCTTTGGTTTCTGCTGGTAGAACTTCTGGATCGGAACATCAGGAATTTGAGTTTCTAACATTTCGGTACGTATAACCGAAACCAGAACGTTAGGAACTTCTCTTGATATTATTAGGTCTTTACCTTTGAAATTGCCGTTTTGTATGAAATCAATGAAAGTCATTTTTTTCGATTTTCTTTATTTCCGTCCATCAAAGTAATCGCCCATGCAGTCATCGCCTCTCTCGTCGACTTTATTTATTTATTTATTCATCGATGCCCTTCTAGAAAAAAGTACTCTTAAAACATTCTCTTCGAAGGCATTTTGTACTGAATTAAAAAAAAACCTGACAAAAAAGTTGTCCAAATTGTGGAAAAAGCAAAAGTCGGTTGGCGCAAGGTCTGGTCAGTACGGCGAATGACGCAGAGCTTCCAGCCCCAGCTCTTGTAGAGTGGAGATGGGTGTGCGTCAGCTTGGCCGGACCAAGCAATAGATTTACGCCAAACTACGTTAATTATTTAGTACCTACCTATTTGGTACCTTTGTTCTTATATTTAGTACCTACGTGGTTTCAAAAATATTAACATTACAAAATGGCCGGCCAATCCGACGTCTGGTTGGCCGGACCACCTTCGATTTCCCGCCATCCACCGTTACATGCTCCAACGTTTCATATGTTTAAATTTTGTACCTATTTGGTAACTAACCTATCTAGACAAAGGAAGAATTTTAAAAGATAAAAAATCTTGCGAATTAACGTGTGTCCCCATACAAAAGATTAAACTAGTGTAATTAGGCTTCTGGTTCGAATGAGCACCTATACAATAGGACGGTTTTTGATTGCTGGTTATCAATTACAGACCCACTTATAGTCCTACATGAGTACGGAACCCTCGGCGTGCAAGTTCAACTCTAACATGTTTTTATTACTGCGAGAAATTTCATTGAAAATTATATTTAAGTATAATTAGGTAGTAGCTGTAACGACTTTTTCCAAATTACAAACAATTTAATGGAAACTACGAAACTGCGCGTGGCCCGGCAAGGCACACATTTGCCTTGTTTTTATTACTTTTTGGTATCAGTTCATTGACATTTTTTTGTATACCTACAGTTTTTCTATTATTCGTCATAAAATGATAAAAATAATTAGGTATTCCTTTTCATTCTATCATTCTTATATACCTACTGAATTTAAAAACTCAACCTTGTAGCGTCTATTCCCTTCTAATACACAAAACGAATACCAATTTTTATTTGTTTATTTTCGTCATTAAGAGGATAGTCTCCATTATCTTTCTCCATACAAACGTAGTTTACATTTTCCTCCCTGGATAAAGACATTAGAGCAAATATGTTTTCTACTATTCCCATTTATTCCCAACGAATACTAAAACGAGCTAAATGGTATGTCTATCTATCCTAATAATTATAAAGAGGTACCGTTGGTAACAATTATGTACGTATCTATATTCCGAGTAATCTCTGTAATTACTGAACCGATTACAAAAATTCTTTCACCAATAGAAAGCTACATTATCGAGGAGTAACTTAGGCTTTGGTCCCAATGTTCCCACGGGATCCGGGTCTTACGCGAGTGAAACGCGGGACTCTGCTTGTCAGTCATAAAAACCATCTAGAGTTTCTTTTTTTTTTAATCCACTCAAAAAGTTTATTAGGATTTTCGATGCTATGCATATTTAATTAGGACTTCCAATGTCACAAAACAAAATAAGTACCTAATATTTTGTCTCTGACTGTCCCAAAACTCATGTTTTGGTATTCGTTGGGAATTTGGGAATATATTTGGTACTTCATTTAACTATCTAAAATTTGGTATTCGTTGGTAATAGAAAATTGATTACGATAAACAACAAAAATATATCATTGGTTTTCGTTTTTAGGGTTCCGTACCTAAAGGTAAAAACGGGACCCTATTACTGAGACTTCGCTGTCTGTCTGTCTGTCTGTTAGTATTAGGAAGGAATAAAATCGCTAATGGCAAGATAAGTTTAAAGGGATACAAGGTGTTTTGAACGACGCTTTTCTATTTTAGACTACTAGGTACTTATCTAAACATTAGGTAATTGCTTTATTTACTTTCAAAAACAGCTATTTTTGCCATCACACATTTTACCTAGGTACTCAAAATATTCGAAAAAAGTTAGACTTTTCGAAAAGCATAGTACACTGAATAACCCACTTTATGATTTTATAGCTGCTTCCCACGGTTTCACCCATGCAAGTCCCGATCCCGTGGGAATATCGGCATCAAAATTAGCCTATGTTACTCAGGGTGAATGTACTTGAAATCGGTCCAGTAGTTTTTGAGTTTATTCATTACGAACATACGACACACAAAAATACAAATGTTTCTTCTTTATAATATTAGTGTAGATATATTACCGCACCTAAATCATACTGTATAGGTACCTACCTAGTTACCTAGTTCGAAGGTCTAAAGTGGAAAATAATTGTAACGTTTTTCTAAAACCTAGAGTATCTAGATATAGAGCTGTCAGCAGCCAGTCTTCTGCTGACTCACGTCCAGAGACAAGTAACGTCGTCGCCTTCAGCTCCTATATCTAGACAGCAAACTCGACATTTTTTGCATAATCAACGATGTTCCCTAAAGATGCCGTTGCCGCTAGAACTACTGCTGGCAGTGGCAATTTCGCCGCCACTATCAGTGCCGTCATTACTGGCAGTATCGGCGCCATCATCAGTCGCAGTGTCGGTGCCTTCGTCATCATCGTCACTTTCAGTGTCGGTGCCATCATCGTCACTAGTACTGTCGGTGTCATCGTCACTAGTAGTGTCAGTGCTATCGACACTTGCAGTATTGGGGCTCTTGCTGCTAGCGTTGGCAGTACTATTATTTTTGACAGTTGCAACGGCTTTTTCGCCACCGGCAGTTGCCCGCGCTTTACCTACATGGACAGATACAAAACATGAAGACAAATTATACACGGAGAGATAAGACGTTGCAAACCGCCCCATTTAGCCTCAATCAGGCAACAAGGCTTGTAATAGTGCACTTCTACAAATGACCAGTTTTTACCTTTACCGACGGCTGTGGCGGTTTTTCCTTTAGAATCAGTTGCGGTAGCAGTGGCGGTGCCTTTGCCGTTGGCACTTTCCGTGTTAGCGTCATTGAAAGCGTTAGTGCCATCGTCTTTGGTAGTGTCCGTGCTACTGCTGCTGTCAGTGACAATTACGCCACCACTATCAGTGCCATCATTATTGGCAGTGTCGGTGCCATCATCACTCGCAGTGTCGGTTCCATCGTCATCATCGTCACTTTCAGTGTCGGTGTCATCGTCACTAGTAGTGTCAGTGCTGTCGACACTTGCAGTATTGGGGCTCTTGCTGCTAGCGTTGGCAGTACTATTATTTTTGACAGTTGCAATGGCTTTTTCGCCACCGGCAGTTGCCTGCGCTTTATCTACATGGACAGATACAAAATATGAATACAAATTGGACAGATAAGGCTTCAGGACGTTGCACACAGCCCCATTTTAGGATATTTCGTTGTAATGGGCACTTCTACAAATTGCCAGTTTTTACCTGTACCGACGGCTGTGGCGGTTTTTCCTTTAGAATCGGTTGCGGTGGCTACAGCGCCCCGCTTGTCGCTGCTGGATTGCGCAACCGCTGTCCCAGACGTCTCGCTATTACTCGGTTTGTTCGCTCTAAACATCCAACCCCAATTATCGGCAGTTGCCTGCGCTTTACCTAAATGGACAGATACAAAATATGAATACAAATTGGACAGATAAGGCTTCAGGGCGTTGCAAACCGCCCCATTTAGCCTCAATCAGGCAACAAGGCTTGTAATAGTGCACTTCTACAAATGACCAGTTTTTACCTTTACCGACGGCTGTGGCGGTTTTTCCTTTAGAATCAGTTGCGGTAGCAGTGGCGGTGCCTTTGCCGTTGGCACTTTCCGTGTTAGCGTCATTGAAAGCGTTAGTGCCATCGTCTTTGGTAGTGTCCGTGCTACTGCTGCTGTCAGTGACAATTACGCCACCACTATCAGTGCCGTCATTACTGGCAGTGTCGGTGCCATCATCACTCGCAGTGTCGGTGCCATCGTCATCATCATCACTTTCAGTGTCGGTGTCATCGTCACTAGTAGTGTCAGTGCTATCGACACTTGCAGTATTGGGGCTCTTGCTGCTAGCGTTGGCAGTACTATTATTTTTGACAGTTGCAATGGCTTTTTTGCCACCGGCAGTTGCCTGCGCTTTATCTACATGGACAGATACAAAATATGAATACAAATTGGACAGATAAGGCTTCAGGACGTTGCACACAGCCCCATTTTAGGATATTTCGTTGTAATGGGCACTTCTACAAATTGCCAGTTTTTACCTGTACCGACGGCTGTGGCGGTTTTTCCTTTAGAATCGGTTGCGGTGGCTACAGCGCCCCGCTTGTCGCTGCTGGATTGCGCAACCGCTGTCCCAGACGTCTCGCTATTACTCGGTTTGTTCGCTCTAAACATCCAACCCCAGTTATCGGCAGTTGCCTGCGCTTTACCTAAATGGACAGATACAAAATATGAATACAAATTGGACAGATAAGGCTTCAGGGCGTTGCAAACCGCCCCATTTAGCCTCAATCAGGCAACAAGGCTTGTAATAGTGCACTTCTACAAATGACCAGTTTTTACCTTTACCGACGGCTGTGGCGGTTTTTCCTTTAGAATCAGTTGCGGTAGCAGTGGCGGTGCCTTTGCCGTTGGCACTTTCCGTGTTGGCGTCATTGAAAGCGTTAGTGCCATCGTCTTTGGTAGTGTCCGTGCTACTGCTGCTGTCAGTGACAATTACGCCACCACTATCAGTGCCGTCATTACTGGCAGTGTCGGTGCCATCATCACTCGCAGTGTCGGTGCCATCGTCATCATCATCACTTTCAGTGTCGGTGTCATCGTCACTAGTAGTGTCAGTGCTATCGACACTTGCAGTATTGGGGATCTTGCTGCTAGCGTTGGCAGTACTATTATTTTTGACAGTTGCAATGGCTTTTTCGCCACCGGCAGTTGCCTGCGCTTTATCTACATGGACAGATACAAAATATGAATACAAATTGGACAGATAAGGCTTCAGGACGTTGCACACAGCCCCATTTTAGGATATTTCGTTGTAATGGGCACTTCTACAAATTGCCAGTTTTTACCTGTACCGGCGGCTGTGGCGGTTTTTCCTTTAGAATCGGTTGCGGTGGCTACAGCGCCCCGCTTGTCGCTGCTGGATTGCGCAACCGCTGTCCCAGACGTCTCGCTATTACTCGGTTTGTTCGCTCTAAACATCCAACCCCAGTTATCGGCAGTTGCCTGCGCTTTACCTACATGGACAGATACAAAATATGAATACAAATTGGACAGATAAGGCTTCAGGACGTTGCACACAGCCCCATTTAACCTCAATCAAGCAACAAAGCCGAATTCCTCACCTAACCCGCAACCAGGTAGGATTTCGGGTTAGGTTAGGATATTTCGTTGTAATGGGCACTTCTACAAATTGCCAGTTTTTACCTGTACCGGCGGCTGTGGCGGTTTTTCCTTTAGAATCGATTGCGGTGGCTACAGCGCCCCGCTTGTCGCTGCTGGATTGCGCAACCGCTGTCCCAGACGTCTCGCTATTACTCGGTTTGTTCGCTCTAAACATCCAACCCCAGTTATCGGCATTTGCCTGCGCTTTACCTACATGGACAGATACAAAATATGAATACAAATTTGACATATAAGGCTTCAGGGCGTTGCACACAGCCCCATTTAGCCTCAATCAAGCAACAAGGCCGAATTCCTAACCTAACCCGCAACCAGGTTAGGATTTCGGGTTAGGTTAGAAATATTTCGTTATAATGGGCACTTCTACAAATTGCCAGTTTTTACCTGTACCGACGGCTGTTGCGGTTTTTCCTTTAGAATCGGTTGCGGTGGCTACAGCGCCCCGCTTGTCGCTGCTGGATTGCGCAACCGCTGTCCCAGACGTCTCGCTATTACTCGGTTTGTTCGCTCTAAACATCCAACCCCAATTAGGCCCGGCCGAGTTAGTGCTAGCTGCGAGCATGAGCACACCCATTGCGTAAATTAACTGGAAAAGTATACGCTGATCATTTAGGACATATTATTAGAAATAACAACAATCGAAAACACAACAACAGAGTTGTCTAATTTCGTAATAGTTTAATAAGATAGATCCGAAAACATTTTTTCACAACGAAATGGAGGTGACTTTTATTTCAAGTCACAGATAACATTGAATTTTGAATGAAATTCGTCGATAAAATCATGCGAATGAGACGAAGGTCCACTTTAATATGACTATAGAAAAAATAATCCGTCCGAACAAAAAAAAGTTTTTCGAATCCAAATTTCTGAAGGCCAATTTTAATTATGAAAGTCGGCCTTCTGTCCTCTTGAGGCACTCACCAAGACCCCGTTCATCTCGTCCGCGTCTCATGTAGGTATCAAGTCATTCATGCTTCTGCTAAACACCCATATACATATAACCTGTCTACTGCATAGATAACTAGACAAGCAGTCTGCGGTTGATAAGTAGCTACTTAGTAATTACTAATTATAAAAATATATGCAGTTCAATTGAAAGTTAACTAACATATTTGGCTGTGTTTCCGCCTATTTATTGAGAATTATACATACATGTCGTAGGATGATTTGATAAACAGAATTTTTAAGAAAATCCTAGGGATTTCGTAAAAACACAGCTAATTCGATATTATTTCTGAATATAATTCTTCCAATATTTTTTTGTTAATTTTTTGTTTAGGTATAGCTCAAGGCTAATTATCTAGATATTTATTTTACGACGACGCGTCGTATTAGTGCGCATAATATGGCCTAAGTACCTATCCCGTTTTCAAACAGTTGTATAAGTTTTGCGATCGTCTTTGGTTTTTGCTGGTAGAACTTCTTGATCTCTTGATATTAGGTCTTTACCTATTAAATTGCCGTTTTGTATAAAATGAATGAAACTTATTGCAGTTGACGCCTCTCTTTGCCACTGCGGTGGCAATTTATCTATCAAATACAAATACAAATCATTTATTTATAACAAAGTTACATGTCAATTTACATTGTAAGTAAATTTAATCAATTTATACTATGTAGGTTCATACATATAGTATAGGTATTATTTTGTCATTATCACTATCACAGTTTATCATTTCATCGTAATAATCAATAATTTTATTCAATTCGGTTCAAATTTATTTTATTACTAAATCATTGTTTAATAGGTAATAAAAATACGATATATTTAATTAATTCTTAAATAAGTTCATAAATAAATTAGAGTAAAAATGAAAATAATGTGTTGCGTAATAATATTAACATGGTATTATCGGTAACTTATAATACTCGTCCAAACTATAGTAGCAACCGTCCACTAACCACTTCTTAGTTTTATTTTTGAATCTGTGGATAGAAGTTGCACCTCGTATCGTTTTAGGTATCCTATTGTAAATAGACGGGCCCACCACGTAAACAGACTGCTCGGATCTACACAACGCATGGCGAGGAGTAGCAAGTTCATTTTTGTGTTTATTACTACGAAGTGGGTAGACGGAATTTTCCCCTTTAAACTTAAAGGAACCTGCATTTTTATAAACAAACACAGCGACTTGGAGGATTAGTTCAGATGGGAGTGTTAGTATGTCGAGTTCCTTGAACAAGGGTCGACACGAGATGTCATTCGGCACTCCCATAATTGCCCTTATTGCTCGCTTCTGAAGCACGAGAGCACGGTCCGCGTCCGCCGCCAGCGCCCACAGCTCCGCTCCGTACGTGAGTACACTGTGTACAGTCGCGAAGTAGCAAGACAGAACGGCAGTGCGGGACGCGGTGCTCGCCAGCCGGCGGAGCGCAAAGCACGATCCCGCCAGCCTGCCACACAAGCCGTCGATATGTGAGCTCCACACCAAGCCACTGTCAAGCTGGAAGCCTAGTAATTTAGTGCTTTCTACCGGCTTGAGCGCCGTGTTTCCAGCCGACACTGTGTACCGACGCGCCTGTCTTCCATTCAAACAGAAGGATAGGAAGCATGTCTTATCTTTATTTAGTGCTAAACCATTACAGTTAAACCAGTCTTCGAGTCTCCTCACCACTGTATTTAACTTTTGCTCTAATTGAACGTGGCCAGCGGCGGTAATCACAGCGGCTACGTCATCTGCATACATATAAATTTCGGCGGCCTCTACTGTACCTGGTAGATCGTTCAGCAATATGCTGAAGAGGGTGTTCGACAAGCACGATCCCTGAGGAACACCCATTTCATTGTTCACTGGCGTCGAGAAGAGACCTCCCCGGTCGCCAACCACCACCTGCGACCGTTCGGACAAAAACGACAGCAAAAGTGCAAGCGTCGGCCCGGCGACGCCGTAGTGCCTTAGTTTCTCAGCAATTAGGTTTCTATTTGCTGTATCAAAAGCCCGGGACAGGTCGCAGCAGAGCAGGGCAACCTGCTGACCGGCCTCACGAGCACAAAGCACTCTCCACACGAGTGGAGAGAACCAGGTCTGTAGTGGATCGACCCGGCCTGTACGCGTATTGCCTATCGGTTAGTACTTCACACCTATTTACAAATGATACAAGTTACCTGTTTATACCTACTTCAAAAATTTCACTTACAGCTGGGACTAGCGAAATCGGGCGGTACGAACTCATGCTATCTTTTTTCCCTTTCCCTTTGTATAGGGGGCATATTTTTACTCGCTTAAGCTCTGGTGGATATATTCCCTGTCTGATGCACTCGTTAAACAAGTACGCTATAATGTAAGCTATCGATTCTGCAACAGTTCTGAGCTGTGCTGCAGATATGCCGTACAGGTCGGTGCTGTTTTTAGGTGCTATGTATTTTTTAAGGATCACTACTACATCGTAAGGAGTAAATCGAAACAGTCTAAGCGACCTATCGCACGCGGGCATCTCAGAGCTCAGTATAGCGACAGCGCTGGATGTGTCGGCGGCCGGCGCTCCGCATCGATATGCTGCGACCGCGAACTCGGCATTCAGCGCGTTCACCAACCGACTTTTGGATGGGAATGGATTGCCCTCATTATCACAAAGGACGTCGGTGAAGTCGGTGCGCTCTCGGTTACCGCGATTTAGTCGATGCCCTTATAGAATAAGTCTGCTGAACTCCCTTCCAGCAACAAACTCTTCGAAGGCATTTTGTAGGTACTGAATTCAATTATTTTTCCCGACAAAAAAAGTTGTCCAAATTGTGGAAAAAGTAGAAGTCGGTTGGCGCTAGGTCAGTTAGTAAGCTTCCAGCCCCAGCTCTTGTAGAGTGGAGACGGGTGTATGTCAGCTTGGCCGAACCAAGCAATAGATTACGCCAAACTACGTTCATTGTTTAGTACCTACCTATTTGGTACCTTTGTTCATATATTTAGTACCACGTAGGTACTAAATATATGAACAAAGGTACCAAATTTTTACAATTACAAAGTGGCCGGCCATTCTGACGTCAGGTTCCCGCCATCCACCGTTTCTTTCAAAGTCCTAGGAAGCTCTAATAAAAAGGGCTAACTTGTACCAATTCTGCAGGCACTTAATTAGATCGCCGCGACGAACGTGCTAAATAAATACTTTCTACATTTTTAGCAGGTGCCATATGGTTTTTTTGTAATATTTTTATATTAGAGCTTCCTACGACTGCGAATGAAAATTATGCGTAGGTACCAAATAGGTACAAAATCTTGACAAATTTATGTACAGGTAAAAGAAGATTAAAAAAAAAATAACTTGCGAATTAGGGTGTCCCCAATGTCCCCATACAAAAGATAAAACTAGTGTAAGTAGGCCTCTGATTCGAATGAGCACTTACACAATAGGAGAGTCTTTTGATTGGTGGTCAACAATTACAGACTCACTTATAATCCTACATGAGTACGGAACCCTCGGCGTGCGAGTCCAATTCGTAACTTGTTTTTTTTTATTGCGAGAAATTTCATTGAAAATTATATTGTAAGATTTTTAGTAGGTACCTATAATTAGGTAAGTAGTAGCTGTAACAAATTTTTTCAAATTACAAATAATTCAATGGAAACTACGAAACTGCGCGTGGCCTGCTAAGGCACACATTTGCCTTGTTTTTATTACTTTAGTATCAGTTCATTGACGTTTTGTTGTATACTTACCTACGTTTTTCTATTATTCGTCATATAATGATAAAAATAATTAGGTATTCCTTTTCATTTTATCATTCTTACATACCTACTGAATTTAAATACTCAACCTTGTACCTAGGGTCTATTCCCTTGTAATACCACAAAACGAATACTACCCATTTTATTTGTTTATTTTCGTCATTAATTTTCAAATACCAAAACAAGCTAAATGGTATGTCTATCCATAGGTACTAATAATTATAACGAGGTAGGTAACGTTGGTAACAATTATGAATGTACATATGTATTTTCCGGGTAATCTCTGAAACTACTGAACCGATTTCAAAAATTCTTTCATCAATAGAAAGCTGCATTATCGAGAAGTAACATATGATAGGCTTTGGTCCCGATATTCCCACGGGATCGGGTATTACGCGAGTTAAACGCGGGACTCTGCTTGTCAGTAATAAAAACAATCTCGAGGTTCTTTTTTTTTAATCCACCCAGAAAGTTTATCAGGTTTTACGATGCTATGCATGTATAGTTAGGACTTCCGATGTCACAAAACAAAATAAGTATATTTTGTCTCTGACTGTACCAAAAGTTTTGTTTTGGTATTCGTTGGGAATAGATTTGGTACCTACTTCATTTTCCTATTTACAATTTGGTATTCGGTGGTAATAGAAAGCTGATTACGACAAGAAACAAAATATCATTGATATTCATTTTTGGTATAAGGAAGAAATAAAATCGTTAATGGCAAGATAAGTGTAAAGGGATACAAGGTGTTTTGGAGGACGGTTTTCTATTTTAGACTACTAGGTACTTATCTAAACATTAATTTGCTTTATATTTACTTTCAAAACATCCACGATACAGATTTATCTAGTGTGGGTGCCGCCGATAAACTATTGTGTTACCCTCATTCAGCTAACAATACCTAGGTTAAATAGATCTTAAGATTTAGCCGTTAATTATCGTTGTATGGTTTGTTTGCTGTAAATAAATTTTATTTTATTTTTTATTTTTATTTTAAAAACAGCTATTTTTGCCATCACACATTTTTCCTAGGTATACTCAAAATATTCGAAAAAAGTTAGAATTTTCGAAAAGAGTAGGATAGTATACAATTCACTTTATGATTTTATAGCTGCGTCCCGCGGTTTTACCCACGTAAGTCCCGATCCCGTGGGAATTTCGGGATCAAAATTAGCCTATGTTACTCAGGGTGAATGTACTTGAAATCGGTCCAGTAGTTTTTAAGTTTATTCATTACATTACAAACATACGACACACAAAAATACAAATGTTTCCTCTTTACAATATTAGTGTAGATATATTACCGCACCCAAATCATACGGTATAGGTACCTACCTACCTAGTTACCTAGTTTGAAGGTCCAAAGTAGAAAGTAATGGGGTGGCACACGCAAAGCTGTGAGCAGATGGCGCTGGCATCGGATGATCTTTTTTTTTGTTGATGGTCCCCCACGAATGAAAACGCCGAGTTTTTTTTTCTTTCGGTCTGAGACTGATATGGCCAATTCGGCGCCGAGAGTTGTAAAAAACACCTGTTTGACAGTTCTTAATTCAAACATAAGATTATTCGACTAACGCCCTCTGCCGGGATAAAAAGTTAGTGTTCCTCCTCATTGTAACGTTTTTCTAAAACCTAGAGTATCTAGATATAGAGCTGTCAGCAGCCAGTCTTCTGCTGACTCACGTTCAGAGACAAGCAACGTCGGTCGTCGCCTTCAGCTCCTATATCTAGACAGCAAACTCTACAATTTTTGCATAATCAACCATGTTTCCTAACGACAAGGTAGTTTTTTCTTTGAAATATCAAAACAGTCCAGCAGAAGATACATGCTAACATTGCTAACCCTATGTCCCTGTTTAACTAACTGACGACGACAACTAAAGTGCAAAAAGGACAGGGGGTCACCAAAAATCCATTTAAATACAAGTCCACCGTGTGGGTCCACTTCTCGGGACCACGGCCGGTATAACCCGTTTGCCGAAACGTCGAGGTAATTAAAAACAATGATTATTTTCAACGCAATCTAGACCCTTGTCTAATAATAATGATGGACGGATATCGTGTAAGTTTAAAAAGTGTGTTTAGAATATGCTATAGAAATAATAAATATTACACGACGTTCCACACATGGAAATCTAGCCCTAAACTAAGCACTAGACAACGGATACACTAGATACCTACATATTATTTTCTTTTTGTAAATACATACTTAGGTACCTATTTACATCAAATATTTATTTTCAAGCATAAATACTTGCACTCGCGGGACGAACCCGCTACCTTATACATTACAGTCGGGCCTTCGACCGACGCGCCACAGAGGCCGTCGAACATAAACAAAAACTCGTACCTATCTAGGTTTAGGTGTTAAGGAAGCAGATAGCAGTTGCCAATAAAACGATAAGGTATCGTGTGTTCAGCTATTAACGCCTCGTAAGGTTTCTATAAAGAGGTGTCGAACTACGACTCGGACGAACAAGTCAGTAAATACAGCAGACATGACGGCCGCTACCAGATTGGTAAGATACCAAATTGGTGTAATTATGATACTTACAGCCGAATACAGAAACGCCACTTAAAATTTGAGGCGTACTTAAATAATTAAGCAGCTTCTAAATTTCAAAATAGTATGTGAATTTTTGATTTTGAAGTAAGCACCTCACTTTTTTAAGTAGAACTAAAATTTTGAGTTGGGTTCCTGTATTCGGCCGCTATAAACCAGACTAGACTACTTGCTAATACATTTTTAGCAGGAGCAATATGGCTTCTTTGTAGTAACAATACATTAGAGCTTCCTAGGTCTGTAAAAAAAAATATATATGCGTAGGTACCAAATAGGTACAAAATCGAGAAATCGAAGCTGTGCCGGCCAACCTGACGTCAGAATGGCCGGCCACTTTGTATCGATAATAATTTCGAAACCACGTAGGTACTAAATATAATGAACAAAGGTACTTTACTAAATAATGAGCGTGTAAATCTATTGCATGGTCCGGCTAAGCTGACGGACACACGCGCTTCCGCTGCGACTTATCAACGTGTATGTATGCATTATACAATATACATGCAATGTCACATACATTTTGTATGTATATTAATTAAGATACAATAAAGAATTTGAATATACTTATCTAACTAAATTTATTTATTGTCCAGTTATTAGGTGTGGTGAGCGTGGCTTGCATTTCGTGGTGCCTAGCCGGGCCCGCTCCGGGGAGCCGCGGGAACTGGGCCAGCGGGGCGACCGTGGACCGCGACCCTTCCCGCCCCAATCAGGGTAACTTTGGGGCGATTGTGGACCGCGACCCTTTGCGCCCCAATCAGGGTAACTTCCCTGGTAACTCCCCGGGTAACTTCCCGAGGGACTCCCCGCCGGGTGAGCCGACCGCTGAAGCCGTAGCCGAGGGTGTTCGCACCATGTCTGTCTCTACGGTGGGACAGCAAGCCCGTACGCGCTTCGCTGCCGCGTCCTCAACCTCCTTCGGTGGCAAGACTTCTTCCTTCGCTAGTACGTAGCTTTTAATGACTAAACAACCCTTCACTACCTATACATTTCAACATCACAATTATAATAAATAGTAGGTATGTTACTTATATTATAATCATTCATATCTAAATTAATAAAATATTATTATAATTATAACATTTATAGTTAATTAAGAATATACTTTAACTTTACATACCTACTTATAATTTATTTGGCATTTTGTCTTCTCATCTGAGCGATGTCATTTTTGCTTTCATATAGTACAATAGAAGTACCTACAGTAAGTAAGTACAATAGATGTTACATAGGCATATTTGTTCACATTTGAGCTCCGGATGTTCCCGGTTGTTCCCTCTTGGAAGCCCAGGGCCCGCCAAAACCCCAAATTATTTAGGCTTGGCACATCAGAAGTCATCACTGACCATACCTACTGCAATAGACCACTAATAATAAAAAACACAATTTGAGGTTTAGCGGACCCCGGGCTCCCGAGAGGGATGCAACCGGGAACATCGCTCAGATGAGAAGGACGTCCAGCTTTAAGGTGATCGAAATAAAATACAATTTAATTACATAGTTCAATATAGTTTTATTTATTGTAGTCCTAATAGTTTTTACATAGAAATGAAACATTAACAAAAATAGAGATTTTAATTTTTCTTTAGTCCTAGTTTTTGAAAAGAAACGTTAACAATAATAACAGTTATAAATAGTTATAATACTATTGTGTCTAGCGCAGGTTGCCTTCCTCCTGATCCAATCTACAAACAAATACATGCGGATTAGTATATCAACATTTTCTCTTTTTCGTATAATAAATATAAATAATAAATAAATAAAATAAATAAATTGTGTCAACAACACACAGCGCCATCTAGCCCCGTGGTAAGCGACTAAGCTTGTGTTACGGTGACTAGACAACGGATATAAAAATAAAATAAATAAATATTGCACGACGTTACACACAGCGCAAGCTAGCCCCAAACTAAGCACTAGGCTTGTACTATGGGTACTAGACAACGGATATACTACATATTATACTTTTTTTTTGTATATACATACATATGATACATAGAAAACACTGAATATCCCATTTCTTCGGACCGTGGTGAGTCCTAGGACATGTTGGTTTCCTCACGATGTTTTCCTTCACCGTAAGATATAATACTTAGATTTAGATTTTAATATGTAACGTCTCACCTACCCCCTTACTTATAAACGGTGGTTAACAGATAACTAAGTTATGTAACGTTAGTCTCTGTTCGTCAACTTTGAAACTTCATGTCACAGTAACAGACAAACGATACCTAGGTTATGCAGCTGCTAATCATCGTTTATAAGTAAGGAGTCTGGTCTTGTGCCATAGATATCGAAACATAACGGGATCGACTGCTTAACGTGCCTTCCGATTTCTTAAGCAGGAAAAAGCTCGAGAAATAGTTTTTGCCATACATACACATTATTGTAAAAGTACTAAAACAGTGAGGAGCTCATTTGCCTAGCTGTACCTGCCGATCTAGAACGGTCGTGCGGGTTAAGCAACGCTTGGCGCGGTCATTACTTGGAAGGGTGACCGATAATTTGTGTGGCAAAAAAAAAAACATTTTCTCGAGCTCCTCCGTGCTTCGGAAGGCACGTTAAGCAGTTGGTCCCGGTTGTTATCTCGGATAGCAGTCGTTAGGTCAAGTTAGATGCCTTATAGGCCTTATCGCCTTATTAGGGCGATCTGAAAACTCTAACATTAGGTGAGCCACACCACTACACGAAAAGAAAAGAACTAAAACAGTCCCACAGCAGTTACTGGAAGCAACTTTATCAAATAGGAAAATAGTACCGCTGCGTCTACGCAAGTTTTTTTGTGAAAATTACTCTAAATTTCATGCCACTATAGTTTCGTAATGAAAATCCCACTTGACACTTCTATATAATTGTTCCGATACCTTAGCCGTCGACGTCGTCTTCGTCAGGTATATGCACCATTGGCTTGCAACCTTAACCTATCAGTATCTATCTATCAATCTAAATGCTCACTGCAAGCGGCTTTTCCTAGTGTTTAAAAAAAAATAACCCTTTACCCCTCGGCACCAGCGTCCACGTTGAGGTCTGTCTCCTCCTGATCGAAGTTCACCTGCGCCCCTTCATGGTGAATCTGGTGGTCCTGTTGGTCCTGGTGCTCCTGCATATCCTCGGGGTTCCACTCGCGGTCTTCCTGCTGTGCCACAGTCAGGGTTGCTGACACCAGCAACAGGCACGCCAGGATCTGTATAATTTAGATAGCAATTTAATGGCGTGCATGGTTCGGTTAAGTCATGCAGGGAGTGGATACTCAGATTACTAGGAGTATATAGAAATAGGTAGGAAGTAAATGGTCGTAGCGCAAAGGGGGACAAAAAAAATACATCTTCTGTGAAAATTTCAACCGTCTAGCTATTACGGTTCATGAGATACAGTCTGGTGACAGACGGACAGACAGCGAAGTATCAGTAATAGGGTCCCGTTTTTACCCTTTGGGTATGAAACCCTAAAAAGACAAAAAATATATCCAATACGGGAGAGGAACTGTGTAGGTAGGTACATAATTCCTCCCCCCCGAAGGGTTCCCGCCTTGTCGTGGCGGGGGGGCTTAGTAACCGTGGCTTGGTCACCCACGGTGAAGCGAAGTGGAACCTGAGAAGGGGCCGCTCATCAGGGCTTTAGGGCAAAGCCAACGATGAAGCGGCCAGTAGGCTATGCGTGGTGTATGGGCGCCACGCAACTGAGGCGGGCCGTAATGTATGGGAGGTATTGCGGCTGAGAGTTGGGAGGCCGCAGCGGGAGAGGAGTGTCGGTGTGCTGTTGCCGCTCTCCCAACCTTCCGCGGCCTTGGCGGGGTCGCCACCGTTTTGATGGCGGACGCGGTGGGGCATCAGGGGAAGAGGAGTGACGGTATGTCGTTGCCGCTCTCCGTATCCTCTGCAGCCGAAAAGTGGTTGGCGACGGGACCACGTCGCAGGTGTACCAGGGGTGTCCAGACACGTTGTCGTCTGGCACCCACGTGCTTTGGTTCCCGAGGTGGTCACGGCGTGCCACGTCCCCTGGTGCGCCGGTGATAGGGGCGTTCCCCCTGAGGAGGGTCCGGCGAAGGACGGCCGAGGCCGGTTACACCGAAGAATGCGAGAGCGTGCCCGTGTTTCCCGCCATTAGCGGTAGAGGAGGTGGACCGTGGAGTTTTAGTGGGTTGGAGTCCCACTTAACTGCACTACCTCCCCGTGGTAGTGCAGTATGCGCGCGCATTTCTCCACGTAAAAAAAAAGTACATATTCCTGTCCAGTTTTCAATTTAACGCTGGATTGGCAACTGCCGATGCCGTAATGACAACCAGCACTTCACTCGTATTATCTAACTCGTCGTTAACTGATTAGATAATATAGAAGCTGGAATCCACTGCATCCAGTGCAGGTGGATCAATTAGCGAAGTTACAACTGGGGAAAAAACTTATTTGCAACGAATAACACTTTTTCACAGTTGTACCTACCCAATCGTAACGTCACAGGGATGGGAATCTACCAACAATAATGGGAATTATCAATGCCTAAGCCGTGTAGCCCCGGCTTAGAATAGGGCTACCTCATCTCTTCCCGTGGGTGTCGTAAAAGGCGACTAAGGGATCTGAGAGAGACTAGCAAACCTTCAATTCTCTCCGCGCGGTGGCGGATAAACTGCTTGGTCCCTAGGAGGGTTGGTGTCAGGCAGGCGGCGAGCCGTAAAAATATTCCCAAATCTATTTGCAGAAGGTCAATGGTCGTCAATGACGACTTACCTACTGCACCGGCCTCAAATTAATTTGGGGTTAGCGGACCTCGGGCTCCCGAGAGGGATGCAACCGGGAGCATCGCCCGGATGAGAACAATCGGAATTATCAATGGGGAAATGGAATAACTTAATAATAAAATAGTTCAGCTTACCAAAGCGATGTGTTTCATGGTTGTATGTAGTTAGGTATCCGTAGTACAGAAGAGTCTACCGGCATCGTTGGTGGAGTTGGTCGCTTTATACTCGAGCCACAGGATGTGTTTAGACCGACCTTGCGATAAAGTATCCGCGGGTACATCTTGGACATCGATTTTCACTTAGATGAGGATAACTACGTTCAAAAATAGACAGAATAGTTAGCGGAGATGTATGCAATCTGTCATAATATGGAATTCCTAGGAAATTTATGTAGATATAGAATAGAATAGAAAACATTTATTGATAGCAAAAACATGACACACAGAATAAAAACAAAACTTTAGAAAAGAGATTAAAAATTATATTTTAGAAGTAGGTACCTAATACTTAGTAGGTAGGGATTATTAAAGTTAGTTTAGTATTTTGCTAATATGCACACACGGCTCATGCCGTGTCGATCTACTCCCAGGGGACAGGCCGGATCTTCTTCTCATCCGAGCGATCTTCCCGGTTGCATCCTTCTCGGGAGCCCGGGGTCCGCTAAACCACAAATTAATTTGGGGTCGGCGCAGTAGGTAAGTCATCATTGACCATACCTTCTGCAAATAGATTTGGCAATATTTTTACGGCCGGCCGCCTGCCTGACACCGACCCTCCTAGGGACCAATCAGTTTATCGGCCACCGCGCGGAGAGAACTTAAGGTTGGCTAGTCTCCCTCAGATCCTTAAGTCGCCTTTTACGACACCCACTTAGGACAGTACACTTAGGACTTTTACGACACCCACTTAGGACAGGACACTTAGGACACGACTTAGGACAGGCCGAATCGCCGCGGTAAAAATAATAAAAGAATTTTAATAAGTTATTTATACATTGCATATCTAGGTTCCTATAATAACTAAACTTATTCAAAAAAAGCCGCCCCTAAACGTTCCAGGGAGGTGCAAAGGTTCCCATGCCATGACGCGAGTCACATTGCTATGCTGAATGACGACAAACCTTTGTTTATTCAAGGTACGAGTTGGCAACGGGCGTCATGAGGCGACGACGACACCGCCTCATGTCGCGGTTTCTTTATATTTCTATGAAATTCCCTACGCTCGCTCGACGGCGTCAATAGCTTCGTGTCGCTGACTACGTAGGGAGTTTCATAGAAACACATCGAAACCAGTAGTGTCGCCGCGACACGTCATCCGCTGCCGCCTCATGGCAGCAGTGGACGACGTGCGACGACGGACGGACGACGTCAATCTGGTAGTACCATTTTGGTACTACCACTCTCTTCATACCCTTGCTGGTCATAGCTGGGGACGCTATAACATATATGCATAGGTTAGAGGAATGGGTTTCCTGCTGCCTCATGGCGCCCGTTGACAACTCGTACCTTAATATAAGTAGGTAGGTACTCGTACCTAATATTCAAAACAGTTGTTTTGTGGAAAGTCCCAAAACAATAAAAAGGTGAATTGTAACAAAATATTAAACAAAGGACAACAATGAAATGGAGACTAAATATTGATATAAAGTGAAATTTACATCAAAATCGGCGTTAGTTTGATACTTGACGGTATAAAATGTAATGTTTTGGTAAATATGAGTCAGTTACAGAAGTCGTTCTGAAATGAAGAGAATATTGGTGAGTATATTTTAAGCACACGAGTCATAAGTCACAGGAGGAATATTATGAGAGGCTAAAGGGACATACTCTTTATCACTTGCAGATCGATCGATAGTCACTTATTATTATTTCGACCGCGTAGCCCCGACTTAGAATAAGGTTACCCAATCTTTTCCCGTGGGTGTCGTAGGGATCCTGGGGAAGACAAGCAAATCTTGAGGTCTCCCCGCGCGGTGGCGGATGAACTGCTTGGTCCCTGATGGGGTTGGTGTCAGGCAGGAGACCGGCCCTAAAATTATTGCTAAATCTATTAGCAGAAGTTATCATCATCATCATTTCAGCTGTAAGAAGTCCACTGCTGGACATAAGCCTCCCTCATAGATTTCCAGATGCTTCGGTCATAAGTGGCCTGCATCCATCGTGAACCCGCGGCCTTAACTAAGTCGTCCGTTCATCTCGTTGGTGGACGTCCAACGCTGCGCTTTCCGATCCGCGGTCTCCATTCGAGAACTTTTCGGCCCCAACGACCATCTGCTCTCCGTGCATTAGCAGAAGTAATGGTCAATGATAATTGGCTTTCATACTGCGCCGACCCCAAATTAATTTGGGGTTTAGTGGACCCCAGCTTCCCGAGAGGGGATACAATGGGGAAAATCGCTCAGACGATAAGAAGAAGAAGTCAGTTAGGTATATTTTTTTTATATCCCTGATATACCAATGGCGGTCCAAATACAGACATGTCGCTGTCCGGATGTAGACCGCCTGTCGCCTACCACTGGCCTAGGCCAATGAAGTAATATAAAACAATAAAGTGGTCTTATAAAGGTTCCTTTTTACCTTTTGAGGTAAATTAATTAATTAAAAAATATGACATATGATTCTGCAGTGTGTGGTGGTATGTGTGGTGCTAATGGTGCGCGGTGGAAGCACAAAGCATACTCACAGTAACGAGGTGGAGAAACCTGGTGCCGCCTCCTGTCCCATGAAGAAAGTGCCTGTCGTGGGGAATATGACCACCATCATTGCCGAGGTAATGTACTGATGGTGCAAATTGGAAGCACAAGCCATACTTATAGTAAAGAGGTGGAGAAACCTGGTGCCGCCATCTCCTGCCCCATAAAAAAGGTACCTGTCTTGGGAAATATCACTGCCATCATTGCCGAGGTAATGTACTGATGATGCGCTTTGAAAGCACAAGGTAAAGTTATAGGAAAGAGGTGAAGAAACCAGGCACCGCCTCCTGTCCCATAAAAAAGAAGCATGTCTTGGGAAATATTTCCACCATCATTGCAGGTAATGTACTGATGGTGCGCTGTGGAAGCACAAGGCATACTTATAGCAAAGAGGTGGAGAAATCTGGTGCAGCCTCCTGTCCTATAAAAAATGTACCTACCTCTCGTGGGGAATATCACTACCATCATCAGAGGTAATGTACTGATGGTGTGGTACATTTCGGCTATTCTTTTTTATTTAATAGATGGTGTTGGTATAGTGGTAAATCCCGGACTTTCATTATGAAGGTGCGGTATTAATGTCCCTCTTACGGTGAAGGAAAACATCGCTAGGAAATCCGCATCTTAAAGTCACGTTAAATGGCCCAATCATAAGGCTACGTACGGGAAACGCTTGGCGAAACCTTTGCTATTAAATAGAGTAGCTGTGTCTCACGGTTTTACCCGCATAAGTCCCGATCCCGTGGGAATTTTCAAAAATCCTTTCTTATCAGATGTCTACATTACATAAAGAACACACTCTCCGAAGTTCATCCCTCTACTATCAGCGGTTAGGCTGTGCGATGATCAAGTATTATAGTCAGTCAGGACAAACCAGTTTCTAATATAAATGAATAGCAGTGCCTGCGACTTCGTCCGCCTAATTTAAAAAAAAATATATAATCTAGCCTTCCTCAATAAATGGACTATCCAACACTTAAAGATTTTTTCAAACCGGACCAGCGCGAGCGGTTCCTGAGATTAGCGCGTTCAAACAAACAACAAACAAACTTTTCAGCTTTATAATAATAGAGGAAGATAGATAGTAGCTACATATATGCGTCAAGAATCAAGAATCAAGAATATTTATTGAATAACTGTGTACATTAAGGTGACATGGAAATGTGTTATAAGTATCAACAGTTTGTCCATCCCGGACATACAATATTATAGTAACTTAATCTAAGCATTATCTACTTCTAAATAAAAATTAACAATTATTAACATACCTAATTAGAGTCAACAAATGAATCTTATGTAAAGTAAACATCTAAATCTAAATATTCTTTGACACTGTAGAAAGCCTTTGAGATCAACCATTTTCTTAGTCTATTGCGGAATATGTTGCCTTCTAGCATTTTTATTTCTAGTGGTAAATTATTAAATATTCTAATAGCAGAAACGAAGGTGCCTTTTTCATACATTGCGTTATTTATTTGATGGTAACAGATATTGTACTTAAATTTATGACGCAGGTTATCAGATCTGTGTGATTTTTTGTTAAAGGTGTTGCGTTTCTCCCCCCAGGTGCTTCGCAAGATCTATCAACTGCTGAGCATGCTTAAGAAAGCCGGGTTCGTCAACAACTTGAACCCCAAAAACATGCTTATGAGTTTTCTACCGGGAGGTAACTCATCATGGTAACCCAAGGGCTACCTGCCGGGTGGGGCGGATTAGTTCTAAATAACTAGTATACTAACGGCCGAATACAGAAACGCAACTCTAAATTTGAGTTCTACTTAAACAACTAAGCACCTCTCAAATTCAAAAATTCCCATACTATAGAAGCTTCTCAATTATTTAAGTACGCCTCAAATTTTAAGTGGCGTTTCTGTATTCGGCTGTAAAACTAACAAAAAGGACTAAGTAAGATAACATTAAATGTAACGTAAATAACATTAGTATCCATAGCTTGAATTAGGTGCAATACAATAAATGTTATAATTAAGTAGGATTTGTAAATTGACAATAAATTATTTTTCATTTTATTTTAGTTTAATTTCTCTCTTTGGTTAAAAAACTAGCGTGTGGTGAACTAGGGTGCATGATATAGCTATTGTCCACTTGAGGAAAAAAAAATCTATACTCTATATAAAATGATTCAGTAGAGATACAGGTTTCTATGATATACCAATCGATGGATAATATAGTTAACTAGCTGACCCGGCAAACGTTGTTTTGCCTTATAAATTATAGATTTCTTTGCTATAAACCTCACGGAGCCCGAGACCTTTCCAACGAATGCAAAACCGTGGAAATCGGTTCGTGCGTTCTGGAGTTATAGCGTCAGGAAGGAAAACCCGACTTATTTTTATATAGTAGATAGAATAGACTAGCTGACCCGGCAAACGTTGTTTTGCCTTATAAATTATAGATTTCTTTGCTATAAACCTCACGGAGCCCGAGACCTTCCCAACGAATGCAAAACCGTGGAAATCGGTTCGTGCGTTCTGGAGTTATAGCGTCAGGAAGGAAAACCCGACTTATTTTTATATAGTAGACTAGCTGACCCGACAGACGTTGTCCTGTCGTTTAGTATAAAAAAATGGCTATCTATCTTCATACCAAAATTCATTAAAATCGGTTCAGTATTTTTTCTTTCATAAGAACCTTCTCCTGACAATAGCAAACACAACAAAAAAAGAATTATCGAAATCGGTTCGTGCGTTCTCGAGTTATAGCGTCAGGAAGGAAAACCCGACTTATTTTTATATAGTAGATAATATAATTTAGTTTATTTGGCGTTGGGTGTTCGGTGGGTACCCGGCACATTATATGCCGGGTTTAGCGGGTACCCTGCAAAACAACTACCCGCGACATGTCTACTTTTCATGACTATTTTTTGCAATAGTACCCAAAAGTCCGATGTTTTTCACTCACTAAGACCGTAAACAATAGGTTTTTTACAACATTTCATTCCACATTTCATTCCACAACATTTCATTCCACTTGCCTCCTTGTCATGGATAATATATCCGATATTATCCCTGTTAAGTCTATTGCGAGTTTTTTTTAATTATAATCTATTCTACCACCTTTGCGTAAACGCAATAATAGAGCATATACAGGGTGTTTCAACGAGCGGTATTAAGCCGAAAGGGGGTTGTTCTAGAGGTCTAGCCGAACAACTTTTATTCTACGACTTTTGGAAATTCGAACTTTTTTTTCGAAAATTTTAAAGTTGTATCACTAAATAAAACAGCAGTTTTTGTAAATAAATGGCAATTAATGTTTGGATTGTAGTCACACACTTTTATTTAGTTTGGACCACTGCACAGTGGTCCCGGTTCCTAAGAAGGGCGGTCATAGGGTTTGTAGGTCAGATTAAAAATGAAAGACTAACTTTTTTACCTAAGAAATGCTTGTTTTGAGGTTCTTAAGGTAATAACAAGTAAAACAATACATTTTTAAAAGCAAGATAGATGTATTTATTAAAAAAAAGCATTCATCCATACTAAAAAATTGGTAAGTAAATAGGTAACAATAAAATTGGTTTTATTTATTTATTATTTATGAGCATAGCTTAATTGGCATATAAATAATAAAATTTACTATAGAATAGATAGCGGAACATAGTATTTTATATAAAACAAGTGCTATTTAGATAGTAGGATTTAAAAAAAAATTACAATAAGGTTTAAGTACATAATAAATCCAATACTTCTTTTGCTAATACAGACTTCTTCTTACACGGTAACTTTCTAATACTAGAGATAACTGGGTCTGAATTAAGAAGAAGTCTGTTCATAAGATCCATGTTAGTCACTTCTCGAGAATGTTTTCTAGTGTTATCGCGTCTAAATAATTTAACTAATTTATTACAAGATTCAGCGGCCTCTTCAGACAATTCACCGATAGACAATACAGAATTATCAATCACCTCTGATCCGTGCATTAAAACCTTATGTACAGATGAAGGTAAGTTATACCAAGGATAATTCTCAACAAGCATTTTGGCAGTATCAAAAGCATAACTCTTAAATTTTTGCGAATTTATTTTGTATCCTGATGATAGGCTCTGCAGAAGGTGACTACATCTGTCTATTAGATCTTTTCTAATACCTGTTATTTCAGCAGAAATTTCAGAATTACGGAAAAAATTTCGTGCAGTGTTTCCATCATTAGATGTGCCACTTCCTCCACTTCGAGGTTTATCTATAATTAAGCCTAATTTTTCCCTAAACTGCTGCTGAATAAACTCTTTCCTCTGAGCGAGAGAGGCTTTATCCTCGGCCGAACGCGCTTGCCATTTTTTAAAATTAATTCGATAGGAAACGTGAATGAAATATTCAAAAAATCTTATGTATGAATGAAGGGGAGATAAGCCAAACTCATATTTACTGGTGTCAGGTACCTTATCTAAACATTTATTTAAATCATTCATCTCTTTCGGTGTTGCACCACAAATGTAACACCTACTCGTAGATAAATCGCTCAGAGCAGAACAAACTTTACCATCAACCATCGTTAATTGTAAAGTGTGTGAGATTTTAATTTCACAACCATTAATAACAACTAAAGTGGGTACTAATTCATCAATTTGACTTTTGAAATAAGTTTCTTCTTGTAAAGAGACTTCCTTTGATTCTTTAGTAAACTGGAAACGAATTGGTCGGCACCACCTAGTAGAGGAAGGGCGTGGATTTTTCCAAATAATTGATTCATCAGAGGTGTTTGATTTACAAATAAGTTGTAGGGGTACATAAGAAGTAACAAATAAACTCGAGTCATCAATTGCTGAATCTGAAAATTTCTGCTTATATTCACTATGGCCTGTGCTGCCATCAAAACCCCATTTACCAATTAAAACAAATTCGTTCTCAGATTCGGGAAGACTATCAAAAACAGGCTTTTGAGATTCAACAATTCGACTTGATGTATGATCTAAAAATGATTGCAAATTAATCTCAGCAGACGATTCTGTTACGCGAATATCAGTTGGATAGCAACGTTTTTTGGCTTCCAACACTTTTTGATAAGACGGAAAAATATTTGGTATTTTGGAATTAATCAAGTTTTTCAACAAAATGTATTGATGTTTAGTTAGTTTAGCTTCAGTAATAAATGAAACGATTTCATCTGAGCTAAATTTAAAAGAACTATCGTCGTCTGATTGCATCGATTGATCGGAATCACTAAGTAAAGTATTTACAGCAGAATCGTCTATCTGAGATAAAAGTGCTAACCTGCGACGTTTGCTTCTCTTGCTGCACTCTCCAAACTCCTTCCTGTACTGCGGCGTCTTGCTTGTAGATTGAAGATGCTCGCTTCTCTCGTCATCATTTTCATGTAGTCCTCTGTCAGAGGTCCCAAGTATGCAGACTTCGATCTCATTCAACCACTCACCGTATTTGGCAATTATCTTAGCTTTTGACCTCCCCAGTTTCTTCCAATATGCAGCAAACCGTTTACAAAGATTATAAATTAAATCTCTCAAGTAATCGGTCTGGATATTTTCAATGTCCGGTAAAGAGCCTGCTAGCACTCCAAACACTTCACGAGATCTATCTGCCTCATTTTTTTTATTCGTCGCAGATAACCAGGTGTTTAGAACAAGCATTCGAGGAAAAGAACACTTGATGGTGGCTCCTGTGGAATAAAATAAAAACAAAATTACAAAAATAACTACGGTATCAAATTCACCTACATACGACTTAGTTCTTTCAATGACCTATAGCAATCCTCGGCGCAACTTGGCGCACCTAGACGTTACAGTTTTTGAAACTAGACAAACAAGAAATTATTTTGATAAATGTTTCATCTTTGGCGATTCGTTCCTTCCTGAGTAAAAGTCTAATTGAATATGGAAAAGCGGAAAAAAACAAAGAAATCGGAAGTCTTTATTTGAAGGCGCTGGTTATCGATAATGACAGGGTTAAAGTAAACACAATAGGATTAAAAATGTCTTACATACCTTCTTTTTCAATATCCATGTCACAACAATATCACAAACAATCAATTTCTGAGAAAATCAACACTTTGAAAACAATAGAAATTTTGGCGAAAAGATAACGCTACTGAGCACTAATGAGGTGTTTACTCTCCAACTGCACAAAATTAAATGTTCCATCTAAGTTATTGCAATTTCTTTTATACCTGGGGGTACAAGGGATATTTGTGTATTCTGTAGCAATAAATGACAGCATAATTAAACCATCGACATTTCAGCTCTATGACCTATGGGGGGACCACTGTGCACTGTGGTCCAAACTAAATAAAAGGGCACCTTAAGGCCAATGACCTCAAACTCTAAAAAACAGCTGATTTTCATGCAAACTTTAAACTCAAAATTTTCGAAAACTACTTCGAATTTCCAAAACTTGTAGAACAAAAGTTGTTCGCCTAGGCCACTAGAACAACCCCCTTTCGGCTTAATACCCCCTCGTCGAAACATCCTGTATATGTATGTATTTACAAAAGAAAAATAAATATAAGTATTATATCCGTTGTCTAGTCACCGTCAAGCTTAGTCGCTTACTACGGGGCTAGATGGCGCTGTGTGTAGTTCACAGAATTCATTATTTATTTATTGAAAGTCCCCCGGCGAACCTTAACGAAAACCTTCTACTTTCGTATAACGTAAACGTTAAAATATAGGTAAAATTGAAAATTATTTACAGTACAGTCTCAGACCGGCAAATTACTTAGTTGAAAATTCCAACTTATTTGCCGGGGATGTACATATACAATTGCTATTATACATATAGGTACTGTAAATGTACATCGGAAACGTTCTTCGGAAGGCAATTTAAGCAGTTGGTCCCGGTTGTTATCACTGATAGCAGTCGTTAGGTCAACGTTAGAGGCCTAGGGCGACCTGACAACTCTAACACTAGGTGAGCCCCACCACTATACGAAAAGAAGAAGTATAAATAAAATGAGAGCGGGCAGCTCCAGAATAGAACTTGAATTGCTAACTTACACTATCTATGTCTGGTGTGTTTAAAATTCATATTTGTCTTGCCTTAAATAAATAAATAGGTATAATAATAAATAGTATGACGTAGCTGTAATTGCAATTTCTAAACCAAACTCACTATGCTGCGCTCCGCGGATTCACTCGTATGATATGTCCACCATCACAGGGCATGTATTCTATTAATTCAAACGAAATCGTATCCACATCGCTTCAGCATTGTTCGATTTTTCTAGTAGTGAAACTTGGGAACTTGGTAGGAATATAGTGTCACTTGGGAACGAGGCAGGACTCCTTAGGGTGACGAGGATTTTCTCTATAGAGCGAACGAACCGACCGACCGTGTAGCCCTGGAAATCTGATACATCAGCACATTCTGATAGTAGGGTGACAGTAGAACCATCGTTATGAAAGTATCGTTGTCGTATCGAAACGAACCGAAGTAACCCTCCTGGGATAGAATAGGGTAACCCCATCTCTTCCCGGGGGTGTCGTAAAAGGCGACTAAGGGATCTGAGGGAGACTAGCAAACCTTAAGATAAACACGCGCGATGGCGGATAAACTGCTTGGTCCCTGGAAGGGTTGATGGCAGGCAGGCGGCCGGCCGTAAAAATGTTGACAAATCTATTTGCAGAAGGTACCTATGGTCAATGGTGATATGACATACCTTCTGCGCCGACCGAAAAAACCATTTGGGGCTTAGCGGACACCGGGGCCTCCGAAGCAACTAGGAACATCGCTCGGATGAGAAGAGAACGAACAAACAAAACATGTGTGTTATCTATACTAATATTATAAAGAGGTAACGTTGGTAACATGTATGTATGTATGTATGTATGTATGTATGTATATATGTATGTATGTATGTATATTGGGGGTAATCTCCGAAACTACTGGACCGATTTCATTTATTATATTAAGAGGATAGTCTCCATTCTCTATCTCCATACAAACGTAGTTTACATTTTCCTCCCTGGATAAATACATTAGAGCAAATAATGGTTATGCCATAAAACTTAAATCTGTCATGACAATGCATCTACCTTTTTATTTTTATTATTTTTTATTTTTTTATTATTAAGTATTTTTATTAAAAAATAAAAAAAAATACAAAAAAATATAATACTTTTACTACTCTTTCCTTCCACCATATTAGTCCCAACTTGGTACTCGATGAGTTAAGTTCCCAGGCCCGATTGCTCCCCTAAAAACGGGCTGAGCTCGGACGGGCCCAGGCCGAATCGCGGCTGACCGAGTTTTTTTAGGCATAACTTTTACTACTCTTTCCACCATATAAGTCTCCACTTGGTACTCGATAAGGTAAGATGACCAACTTCAGGAGGGTTACTTCGGTTCGTTTCGATACGACAACGATACTGTCATAACGATGGTTCTACTGTCACTCTACTATCAGAATGTGACAGTAGAATCATCGTATGACAGTATCGATGTGGTATCGAAACAAACCGCAGTAACCCTCCTGGCTCCTAATCTATAACCGACAAACGTCGTCCTGTCGCATCTGCCCCTTAAATTAAAAAAAACCTAGAACTCTATACTGCTACTACCCTACCCTACCCTACTACTACCCTACCCTACTACTACCCTACCCTACTACTAACTACCACACTACTAATCTCTTAAAAAGTAAGCAAAGAAAAAAAGGCCTATGTGGCGCGTCTCGGGGGAATCCTCGACCACAATGTTCTGCATTGTGGTCGAGGATTCCCGGGTTGTGAGTTCGATTCCCGCCGGGTGCAAGTATTTATGCTTAAAAGTAAATATTTGTTTCTAGTCTGGTTGTTTTCTATGTATGATATTGATATGTAAGTATTTACAAAAAAAAGGTATAAGTGTAGTATATCCGTTGTCTAGTACCCATAGTACAAGCCTAGTGCTTAGTTTGGGGCCAGATAACTTCGTGCTATTTTTATATTATATTATTTATGTCCTTCCCCTGGTTCTAAGCTACCTTCCAAAAACAATTCAGCCAAATCGGTTCAGCCGTTCTTGAGGTAAAATAGTGTAACGAACACGACATTCTTTTACATATATGTACTAGGTAAGTACATACCTACAGTTTATTTATTACCATGTTTATTTGTTTAGAAGTTTCACTGTTGACAAAGATGTTTCTAACTTTACCCCCCTGGGGCAGGGAGGGCGCTGAGGATGGCACTAGGTACTATATAAAGTGGTGCTGTGCTGCAGCAGCGACCACCAACAACGAGCAGTCTTCGATCTTCGCTCAACGATCTCTCCACACGAAGTTAACATGAAGTACATTCTGGTAAATATTGCCTATTAATTATTTATTTGGGTTTTGTACCCAAAGGGTAAAACGGGACTCGATTTCGAGGATTCTACTGTCTCACAGAATACTGTGGGACAGTAAAATGTAAATAAATTATCCTCGAAATCGAAATCGAAACAGGAGGGTTACTTCGGTTCGTTTCGATACGACAACGATACGATAATACGAAGGTTCTACTGTCACCCTACTATCAGAATGTGACAGTAGAATAATCGTATTATCGTATCGATGTCGTATCGAAACGAACCGCAGTAACCCTCCTGTCCCAGGGCCCTCGGCACCATTTTTTACTGACCCCGAGGATTAACGTAAGTTAGTTATGCTGACTTCTGGGTGAATAGACCAGTACCTAATCTTAGAAATGGCAAGTACTTCTTACCAAAAAAAAAATTTCAAATTAGACGCGAGATGCTTTCGTTGTTGGCTTTTTTAGATTTTTAGACTATTTATAAAATGGCAAATATTCATAATAGAAATGGGTCGACTATGGTTTTTGCCGACTAGTAGACTAGCAGACTAGTCGATAATTATAATTCGGACTTATTCGTGTTAGTCGTCATCAAAACTTCTAAAAAATTGTTGAACCGTTTTCGAAAATAATAGAACAGAACTGATTCATTTAAGGCAGGGGTTCCCAAACTTATTTTGTCTACTGCCCACTTTGAGTACCTATAAATTATTTTTGTGAGCCTCCTTTTTTCACCGACCAACTTAAAACCCTACCGTTTGATAAAGGAAGGAACAAATCGGGTAACTTAACAAAAAACTTGTTAAAACATGATTGCCCGTGGTCTACTATACTTTCAAAAATTACCTGTCTAGAAATACCATAATATCTATTAAAATGCGAAAGTGTCTCTTATATTTTGAAACGAAGCGACTAATTGACTTGATTTTAGTTTATTCATTCAATAAAACAGGATAGATATAATGAACTGCACGAATTTGAGTAATCTCTTAATTAATAGTCCTCCTATCTAGGACTCTTAGCCAGATGGCTATCATCTCGGAGGACTCTTAGCCAGATGGCTAAGAGTCCTCCGAGATGATATTACAAATCCCCCCTAAGCCTCTACACAACGCCCCCTTTTTTTCTGGGTCTCTTACGCCCTTTAGGCCTACAGCGCCCACAAGGGGGCGTTATCGCTCACTTTGGGAACCCCTGATTTAAGGTGTGCCTTGGTTGTGACGTGTTTGTTTATTTTTTTCTGACTACCCACTTTCTAACTGTAGATACCTACTATACTTATTCAATAAATATTTGTTTTATTGCATAATTATTGTAAGTTGACGACTAGTCGGCACCTACCGACTACAGTCGGCCCATCACTACTAAAAACTAAATTAGTACCCTCGTTGTCCGCTCGCAGGTCCTGGCGGCGGTAGCAGTGACACTTTCCTTGCTGACATACACGGACGCGGCCCCCGCACCCGCCCCTGAACCCGGATTCAAGGCGAAGGATTGCTGCAACACTCACGCAAAATCACGTTGCATCGGAAGTACGGTATCGACAAATACCGATTGGTATTTTGGATTATTATTATTAAATACCTCTTTGGGACTTGTACATAACATTATATCAAACGTTGTTATATGAAACAAGGGAGAACCGTTTTTTCCATTGATTTTCTAGTCCAGACAGACTAGAAGTAGAAAATCAATGGAAAAAACGGTTCGGAATAAAAAGGTAGATGCATAGCATAGTCATGACAGATATACGTTTTATGGCATAAACATATTTGCTCTCATGTCTTTATCCAGGGAGGAAAATTTAAACTACGTTTGTATGGAGAAAGAGAATGGAGACTATCCTCTTAATGTAATGTTCAGGTGGTATAACATGTATTTTATCGAATATTCTATTGGTATAATGTAGTGTAGAAAAGAAAACGTTGTAAATATTTGCAACCCTTTTATTAAAAAAAAAATACTCAAGCTAATCTCAAATTAGATGCTATCGCTTTAAGTAGGTAAGTAACCTACTATTGTCAAATTAATAATTAATTATGTGTTATGCTAATGACATTTGGCACTAAAATTAGTCAAAGTGATTTTCGATGAAACGTTGTTATATGAAACAAAGGTTAACCGGGAAAAAAATGATGTTTAAAAAAACTAGATTGCCTCTGTCATGGAAAGAAGTCGTATAAGTTTAAAAAGTGTGTTGAATTACTTTTTCTTATTATTACAACTGGGTCTCAACTCAATCAAGTCTCAAATTATTCAATTTTTGTTAAAGATGGGAAAATCACAGACGCACAGTTAGATGAAACACAAACGAGCTGCGTCAAAGACTCATGCCACCCGGATTGCGACTCCGATAGCGACTCATGCGACTCCGATTGCGACTCTGATAGCGACTCATGCGACTCCGATTGTGACTCTGATAGCGACTCATGCGACTCCGATTGTGATTCTGATAGCGACTCATGCGACTCCGATAACGACCACTAGATGTCACCTCGTCACGTTGTAGCTATAGTACCTAACCATAACATTAAAATAAAATAAGTCATTCATTTTATCGATAATTCTATAAAAAGTGGTTCACGCTTTATGAAGTTCCTTCTTAAAATTCGATATTGACGTCGGTCGACAATGTGGACGACAGAAATAAATTACCACAAGGTGTGTTGCCGTTTAGGGCCCTGGATCAAAGTGCCCCACACACTGTGTCGCCGTAAATGGCCCTGGACTTAATGGTCTCACACTGTGTGTCGCTAAATGATCCTGGACTGAAGGGTCTCACACAGTGTGTCATCGTGATAACTACCTACAGCTATATTCGCCTAAAGTCGGCGCCCTTTGTAACGTCATATTTTTACACAACAGTACTGGCCTGTGATTAAACGGTCCGTGGGACCCCAGCTTTAGGCCTCAAACTATTCGACGACACTTACACTTCACCTAAAACAGACTACTCCTACATGCACGAATTTCTTTATGTGTGCTGTAGGTATGGTCTGTTTTAGGTAAAGTGTAAGTGTCATCGTGTATTTGAACCATATTGCAGTAGCCACTTGCCGTTAGATGGCGCCAACTATTGTTGAGCTGCAGTAGTGCAGTGTCCATGACGTCAAGTCGACGTTGTATGTAAATATTGTATGATATATGTATATTAGTATTACACATTTATTATAGTTTAACATAATTATAGTACTTTTATGTGTTAATAAAAAATAAAAACCAAGTTATTGTCTTTTATTTATTTTTTACCATCTTCACCTGTTAACTTATTGCCCTTTTGATTAAATAACAGCGCAAGCGCAGCGGGCCCGTAAACAGTGCCAAGTATTGCAGTAAGTACCTAGGTATTTGCAAGTTATTTGCGGATACAAAAACAGTCGTCGTAGGTATTTAAGTATTATTAGTCAAGTCGAGAGAGTTATTGTGATTGGCGGCTATTTACAGTGACTTTATCACGAGGATTGGAAACAACCCTAAAGTCCACGAGAATTATAATTTCATGAACACCCGAGTGTTATTATTACTATAATTTTACTTACGTTATAGTATAAAAGCTGATTTTTATATATAATACTTGGGTAATAAGTAGATGATGTTTCCTCATTAGCCAGACATTTTTGACAGTTCCAATCCCTTGCCAGACAAAGGAAAGTCTGTACCTGCCAAAGCCACTACAAGCCAAACTTCATAATAGTCCAGCGTTCTTACCTGTGTATAGGAGCATGCCCTGACAAACTTTCAGCTTTTATAAAATAACGAAGGTCTGGGGTTCACGGGCTCTCGCTCTAGTAGGTATATGCAATTATTGTTTTCTTCTAATTATCAGTTTTAATGATCCAGTCATTCACCTCGGAATTCGAGATACCCAGCTGTAAGTCTGTAAATACTTGTATATTGACACCCTAAAAGTTGTCTCAAAACCTACGGTAGAGTGTGCGCAACTATTAAATTTCAAGATCAAAGGTCACAAAAATCGTTTTTTTTTGCGCTTTTTTTGTAAATAGCTAATTTCCTATGGGTTTCTTGCTATTTGTATTTATCTATACTAATACTATAAAGAGGTAACGTTGGTAACATGTATGTATGTATGTATATTGGGGGTAATCTCCGAAACTACTGGACCGATTTCAAAAATTCTTTCACCATTAGAAAGCTACATTCACCCTGAGTAACATAGGCTTTTGATCCCGATATTCCCACAGGATCGGCACTTACGCGGGTGAAACCGCGGGAATCTGCTATAATTTATTATCAATATTGAAGAATACAAAATTCTCTACAAATTTTGTTTAAAAAAAAAAAAAGGTATTAAGGGGTATTAAGCCGAAAGGGCTTTGTTCCAGAGGTCTAGGCGAACAACTTTTGTTCTACGACTTTTGGAAATAAGAACTTTTTTTTCGAGATTCTTACCTAATTTAAGCTTAAATCTTTCAAGTTCTGTCACTTTCATTCTAAGAAGCCGTTTCTTAGAATGAAAGTGACATAATTTTCAAGTAAACGGTACACTCAAAAAGAGGATGCCCATACATGGGCCCAGTTTTGGCGCCGTGTCAGAACGTTATGTAGTTGTAAAAATGTATTTTAATTTTTAAGGTTAATTTATGCGATTTGTAGCATTTTTTTTCACCCTAGAATCCTAAATGGTACTAGGTAGTTAAACGCTTAACTGAACTATCGCCTCCGCCTTTGCGTCTTCCATATTGCACCAAAACGACAAAATATTCTATAAAGGAGTTTCTATTACGATAAACTCGAAAGTTCGCGTGCTTACCCGACCTCTTTGGTTCGATTTCAGCAATATAAATAGTTAGACTTCTCATTCATTATCCAGGGTGAATAAAAACGAAAAGTTTTCACAGGATAAAACTACAATTATGTGCCTATCGAATAGTGCTAAAACCGTTCAGACACGTGTCTATTTTTGTGCATTTTCTATATGGGCCTGGAGCCCCTGAGAAAATGAACAATTTCCTTTGTGAAAAATACACAGATCGAATTTTCAAACGCAAGGTAGTTGTTCTAGAGTTCTAGAAGTTTAGGGAAACTAGGTACTTCTACGAGTTTTCAAATAAAATAAGACCGAATTCCCAAAAGTAGTAGAAAAAAAGTTGTTAGCCTACGCCTCTCTCGTCTCGTCGTTCTCGTCTGACTAGAATTACTAGAACGACATACTAAATTACCGTTTCCGAAATAGGTCTACATCTACACTAGTAGTGTATTATAAAGAGGAAAGATTTGTATTTATGTGTGTCTTTATGTTTGTAATGAATAAACTCAAAAACACCAGGAGGGTTACTGCGGTTCGTTTCAATACGACATCGATACTGTCATACGATGATTCTACTGTCACATTCTGATAGTAGGGTGATAGTAGAACCATCGTTATGACAGTATCGTTGTCGTATCGAAACGAACCGAAGTAACCCTCCTGGACCCGACCCGATTTGATCCCGATATTCCTACGGGATCGGGACTTACACGGGTGAAACCGCGGGACGCTGCTAGTTTTAGATAAAAGCAACGATCGGGTTAGGTTAAAAAGAGGGTTAGGTTAGTAGAAATGAAAATTATATTTTTTTTCGAGTTTCTAACCTAACCTGCGACCGGAATAGGTTAGGAAAAATCCAAATTTTTGACGCTACGTGAATAAGTTTTTCAAAAGAATTTCCGTCGATTTTGTTTGTCAAGGTCCTTGTTAGAAATTGTGTTTGCCTACTAAAGTTGGAAATAATGGGATGAATAGGAGATGTAAGAAAAAGACAATAACTTTATTTTAATTTTTAAAATAAAAAAAAAATAAAAAAAACTAAATATACATTAAGGCAGTCATACTTAAAGTGCGCAGAGCCCTGGGGTTTCACAAAGTCAATGTCGGGGCTCCACGAAATCTATGAAGAACATGGTTTAACTTGATTTGATTGATTGATTAATTCTTTTGATTGATTAATTCTTTATTGTAACACCAATATAAAAAAAACAATTCAAAGAAATACATAAAATAACTTATATCTAGGTGGCACAATGGGCGGCCTTATCGCTTAAAGCGATCTCTTCCAGGCAACCTTTGGATGGACGAGAAGTAAAGAAAGATAAAAGGTAGGTAGTCATGGTGTAACACATACAAATAGTAATGGAATTCATACAAATAATAATAATAAACATAATAAATAAATAATACATACATATTACATATAAATATAAATAAATAATACATACATATATATATAAATACATATGTATAATAAATGATACATTCATACCTTACATTTATATATAAAAAATAATTATACCTATGCATATACATAACACAACAAATACATACTTATCAATAACGAGTTTGAACCAAAGAAACCTAAAGTTTTTCAGCAATTCCAATATAGTACTTAAAAACGCTACTTTTAAAAACCGCTAACGACTTCGATTGTCGAATGGAGGTAGGCAAATCATTCCACAACTCCACAGCCCTAGCTGTAAAAGAATTACCATAAAAGGTGGTAGAACGAGACGGGAGTTTAAGGAGTAAGGCTTTTGAAGACCGGACAACTTGAGAAGGGGGACGCTGAAATTGAAACCGAGACTGAAGATACAAAGGAGAGGTAGGCAGAAATATAATTCTATAGAGAAGTGATAAAATGTGATAGTTTCTACGCAGACGAATAGGCAACCATTTGAGCTCACCGCGAAAACCGGACACGTGATCATACTTTCGAAGACCAAAAACGAACCGAATGGCAAGATTCTGGAGCCTCTCAAGTTTGTCCAGTTGTTCCTCAGTGAGATCGAGGAAGCACTCATCAGCGTAGTCAAGAACGGAAAGCATTAAAGTCTGAGATAACATAACCTTGGTGGCTGTTGGTAAGAAATTCCGCAACCGTCTAAGCGAAGCATTGGATGCGAACATCCTCTGACTCACCGCTGACAGCTGCGGGTCCCATGTGAAATTACTATCCATGGTGACGCCCAGATTTTTGACCTCCTTACTGTACGGTACCGTAGTCCCGTCAAAAACAACGCGTGGTAATTGAGAATGATTCAGTTTACAAGTCAACCTAGAACTGCCTATTATTATTGCCTGAGTTTTTGATGGGTTGACTTTAAGACCATAGGATCTACTCCATTCACAAATTCTGTTCAAGTCTTCATTAATATTGCTAATCGCTCGGTCTATGAGATTGAGTGGCGCCTGCGCATAAATTTGTAAATCGTCTGCATACAGGTGGTAGGACGAAGAAAGGTTATGAGAAATTGTGTTAATGAATACAGCAAACAGGAGAGGAGAGAGTACGCCGCCCTGAGGAACACCGGCAGATATAGAATTCCACGTGGAGCAGGTCTGATCAATGCATATACGTTGCCGGCGTCCCATCAGGTAACTACGAAACCAAGCAATCACTGACGGACACATGTTAAGGGAGCTGAGGACACCGAGAAGTAAGTCGAAATCGACATTATTGAAAGCGTTGCTAAAGTCAAGGAGAGTAAGAACGGTGAGCTGTCTGTCATCCATACCCAACCGAATGTCTTGATTTAAGTAGGTACAGAATGTACATTTTAGACCCCTCGCCCACGGCGACTTTTTGTAGCGATACTAACGCGATTCTGCATCGATACAGTCGCAAAGCGGTCGCTAGCTGTGTGAGGGCCCACGGGGCGCTCAGATTCAGTAGCGATGCAAACGCGATACCATCGCGCTTCAGTCGCGATGCAAGCGCAATTCAGTCGCCTCCCTCCGTTTTTTCCCCGATGTCGTCCGACACGATCGATTTAGTCGCGCTGCAGTAGCGCGTTGGTAGTGCGTTAGCATCGCTACTGTAGAGCGTTACAAATGCGACTACCACGCGTTAGTCGCGCGTATGCTAAACGCGCGACTGCATCGCTACAAAAAGTCGCCGTGGGCGAGCGCCCTTAGAGCTCCGTAAAATATTGGACTTTCCAAAAGGGTTCCGCTACCGAAATAGTTTGAAAGCCGCTGCATGAAGAAGTAACCTAAAACTAGGCGTCTTTATATAGGTAATTAACTGTATTAGTATTTAACTTCGCTATTTAGGTAATTAACTTAGCTGTCCAGACGTTTTAGTGCTTATACTGTAAGTCTGGGCGGCATTTGAAAAAATAGTATATTATAAATAAATAAATAAATAACTAGTGAGTAAAAGACGGATTTAAAGCGAGGGCCATAGATGAATCACGAGCAAGTCAAGGATTCTAACACTTGAATCACTCCCTACGGTCGTGATTCAAGTGTTAGAATCCTGAGCGACGTCAGTGATTCATGGCCCTCAATGTAAATCCGTACTTTATTCAAGAGTTGCATACTATACTTTATACCATGACTACGAGAAAAAAAACCGGTCAAGTGCGAGTCGGACTCGCGTCCCGTACGAAGGTTTCCGTACCACTATCACAATTGGGTACGGAACCCTGAAATTAACACTGGACCGGCAACCAATCCGTAGATGGTAAAAAGTGCTAGTGGTAAAAATTCATCGCAGTATCGTCTCGTTTTTATGTCAAAATCACATAAGTACCTAAAAGTTTTTTTTATCTATATGTTGTTATAGCGGCAAAAGAATTACATCTACAGTGAAAATTTCAACTAGCTATCTCAGTTTATGAGATATAGCCTGGTGGCAGACGGACAGACAGACAGCGAAGTCTCAGTAAAAGTGTTCCGTTTTTATCCTTTGGGTACGGAACCCTAAAAAGAATTTGTATGTCGAGTATTCTTAGCACAAGGAGTTTGTATCGAGGTTGCATTTAGATGGACGACGAGTAAATTGTGTTCTAAATTCAAACACCAAACAGCGTGAGTAAAAGGCCTTTTTATTCACTGTTTTGCGTGAATAAAATAAGCTTTTAAGAGTGGGTAGGTATAAATAAATAAATTGCATAGCATTTTTTATCACCTTAGAAATTATAATTATTAATTTATTTTGTACCATGTTGCCATGGTAGGCGGAGTTCCGCCCGTAACGAAAATATAACCTAACACCCCCCGTGTTAGGTTTTATTTTCGTTACGGAATTTTTTGATTCAGTGGCTGCGCTCAAAGCCCGCGATAAAAGCTATGCAATAGCTTAAAATAAATTAACATTAAAATTTAAATATGGTAATATGGTATTGATGAAGTAATGTACTTATTGTAGGGCTTTTGTATTTATATAAGTCGGCTGCGTTGCGTCGTCCGCATCGTTGATGTCGATAACAATTAATTGTACGGACTTATACAAGTTAAGTTTTCATTAATTTTGAGGTTATGATTACCTCAAATTTAATGTTTGTCGTTCACCTAGGACAAGGGGTAAACAGCGGCATATTCCACAAATCCCCTTACATGATCCCCTGCCCAGGGGATTTGTAGACTTTTTGTCCACAAATCCCATGGCGACGATACGGCGGATTACTCAGGGGATTTGTGGACAAATAGTCTACAAATCCCCTTAATTTAAAATTATATTATCGTTTTTTTAATCATATAAAAACAGTGTGTTAGATAGCCTCAGTCTTCATGTAGCATGTAGAAGTACCGTAGCTTTATTTTTTGTAATGTGTAATGCCACTAGCACTACTTGAACTACCAGCCATATTTATTAACTAGCAGTGCCCCGCGGTTTCACCCGCGTAAGTCCCATTCCCGTAGGAATAGTTAGTTCCCGTCACCATCACTGTCAATAGTAAACAGCGCAACATGGCGCAGATCAAATAGGCACAGAATTCAGTGCGCTATCCCCTGTCCAACGACTTGTACCGTGGAGGTCAGTGGTTGCAACATATGTACTTACATTTTTAATATCGCGATATCTTTTTAATGAAATGTCCGAATTAAATCATTCAAAAGGTTCTAGGAAGGTATTGAATTCGTCTTGAATATGAAGTAATTTATTTTAATAAGGATTTATACCAAGGTACAAAATAAAAGGTTATTAAAGCGACGGCTTTTTAATTATAAAAAAAATAACAAAAACACTTATTGTGAGATAACTACAATAGTTAGACATATGGTGTATTGGCGTGGCGATGTTTTTTGTAGACAATCACATGTTCTACAAAGTTATAGTACATAGTTTTGTTCTCTATCCAATAGTTTTCGCAGCGCACGCGATGTAAAGAATTTAAGGGTAATTTTTTTCACACCTTGTGTTACATTATTGGACTTTTAGTAAGGATCCCTTTTTTTTTAAAATATAATATAACCTATAGTCTTCTTCAATAAATGGACTATCCAACAATGAAAGAATTTTTCAAATCGGACCAGCGGTTCCTGAGATTAGCGCGTTCAAACAAACAAAAAAACAAACTCTTCCGCTTTATAATATTAGTATAGATTTAAAGAGTCGCAAAAATGCACCGTATTCCGAAACAGGTAATAACACACTGATAAAAAATGCAAATTTCCTTATTGTCGCATTGTGTAGGTATTTATTTTACAGGATTATGGAATTTATTGTTATGCGCATTGAGGGCGAATTGCAACAAACTATAATTTTCGCCTAGTTCCATAACAACTAACTTCTCACAAATAATAATACCATAGGACAATGCTACTGCCCAATGTACTAATATTAAAAATGCGAAAGTTTGCAAGTACATACACTTGCAAACTTTCGTATGTAAATTTGTTACACTGCCACGCAAAAACTACTGAACCGATTGCAATTAAACTTGAAATATAGGTAGCTGAAAAACTGGAATACTTTTTGTACATAGGCTACTTTTTATCGTGATATTCCCGCGGGGACGGGACCTACGCGAGTGTCCGTGTATGGACTCGGTCGGCCGCTTAGTGTCGATTGTGCACAACGCTCAATTCTTTCATCGTCAATGTGTACGGACAGAGGACCAGTGCACATATAATTACGCGTCTTAATTACGCGATAGTCTAACCTAGAAGAATATTTAACTAAAATTGCATTACCTAACTAGTCTACGCAACCTTTATAACTTGAAAACGTTTTTATCATAAATGGACTAAGACCTGTTTTTTGTATCTACCCAAATCCACCTGTAATATTATTAAGAATGTTTTGACATTTAGGTTTACTATTTAACAATTGTCTTATTTTATTATTAGAGAAAGTACCTGCCGTGCTGGTTTCTTATTTTTTGATTAGTTCGATATATGTGCATCTTACGCGTATCGATAGACATAATATAACTTTGTTTCTTCCGCATTTGGTATTTATTTCTTTATTTGTAACATCTTCGCAGATTACAGTATTAGCATACTACAAACCTTAGTGATTTTTAATGCTATGTAAAATAAAATCATGATTTTTAAGTTTTAATTTAATAATAAAAGAAAAAAAACCGCGGGCGTAGCTAGTTTATTTATACGCCACACGTATAGTGTACTTCGTTTCTTTCGAAACTTTAATCATTTTATTTTCATTTTGTTATATTGTATTTTATTTATAGACTTACACCGATTTAAATATCGGTAAGGGGATTTGTAGACTTTTTATCCACAAATCCCCTGGCGGCAATACGACGGGTTTGCCAGGGGATTTGTGGACAAAAAGTCTACTAATCCCCTGGGCAGGGGATCATGTAAGGGGATTTGTGGAATATGCCCCCTAGCTGATTTGTCAAGTACAGCCTCAAATTTCCAAAAAAAAAAAAACGTGGTTCGCCTACTTCCCGATTTTACCCCCACCGAACACACATTGTCTATATACTATTATTACTATTTAGATACTTTAATCTATAATATTATAAAGAGGTAACGTTGGTAACATGTATGTATGTATGTATGTATGTATATTGGGGGTAATCTCCGAAACTACTGGACCGATTTCAAAAATTCTTTCACCATTAGAAAGCTACATTCACCCTGAGTAACATAGGCTAACTTTTGATCCCGATATTCCCACGGGATCGGGACATACGCGGGTGAAACCGCGGGAATCTGCTAGTTTTAAATAAAGAACTTCATGAACCATGAACATGGACGAACAATGAAAAAATGGGTGATATTATCATTAAGTATAATATTAATAATAAATTATTATAATTATTGGTAGGTACAAGGTAGGGTCAGGTAGTGTAACATATATACATATATTTACATATTTATTTTATTTTAAGCCTAATTTGTCCCACTACAGGGCAAAGGCCTTTTTTTTACTCTTATTTGTTTAGAAGATCTTAAATAAAGGTATACTTCATTTTGATACGAGTAGCGCCATCTAGCGAACAATAGCACAGCAAAGACAGAGAACCAATGAAAGTGTTGCTGTTTTGGAAATAGATATTTTAAAATAAAATCGACAGTTGCCATTAACATAAATCCCTCACCAACAGAATAAATCAAATAAAAATAGAAAAACAACTACTATTGTTCATATAGATTTTTATTATTCATAATAAACAAAGGTAAAATATTGTGGACGACCTTAACTCAAAGTATATCTTAAATATAAAAAATCCTCACCCTGCATGAAGGGCTGAATAGGAAAAAGCTCCTGCGACTGCGCCTAGACTGACAGTAATAATATTTTTGACGTTGATCTTTCAAAATACAACAACGGCCATGACTCGCCACTTTTTCCTAGACTTTCTTGCGAACAGTCACGATTTGACCTATTATAAATTTTCTCAATAACAATCAGCATAAACTAACTTACAAAGTTTATTCCCATTACTGGTGAGTGTTTTACTGTCAATCTTTTGAAAACTGCACTGCCGTACCTCAGAAATGTTGAAGGCCCACATGTGATTGCTTTGTGTTGTTCCTCGTACTACGAAACCATATTTCATCTCGTTAGGACTAAATGAATCCTTACGTTTTGCTTCGCTGCTCGAGGAAGAAACGCTTGCATGAGATGATCCTAGCAATATTTTGTATGTACGAATGTATTTTCACATAGAAATAAGAGTTTCTGTTCGCACACATATTCCATCTGCTGAAGCGATGTGTTTAGCTTTGGCTACCTCATGATGTTCTTTTCTTTGCACTGTCTTGACCTGTATGAATGTATTTCACCCACACTTTGTGTAAGACACCATGCCGAGACAACCATAATCAATTTTGTAAATCTCAATGGTCCGGCATGTTGACTTGCATAGAGGGGGCTTTCGGTGCTTGTCCTCATCTGCTTCAATGGCTTTCCAGGGAACACCCACGCGGTCCACACCCCGCCTACTATAATGCCTCCAGATAAGGCCCCGGAGATGATGTTCATGGGATGAAGGAAGGAGTGACCGACCCTATAGCCACCCAACCATAAAGATGACGAGGACCTTGAGATAAGTACACCTAACATCTCTGTACTTGGAGGTATCTGTTGCTGGCCAGAAAGGCTCGAACCACCACGAACCCTTAGCTCAACGAATTAAATTTAACTTCTTGATCAATTTAACTAAAATAACTGTCTCTTAAAAGTACAATATTAAACTTAAACTTAACTTAACTTATCTTAATTAATTTAATATAAAAAACTATAAGTAGGAACTTAGATAAATTGTTGTTGTCTCCTTGTTTCTATTATAATTAAAACTTATATTGTTTGTCACCTACTAGCTTGTTTCATTTCCAATTAGCTCATCTGACAGGCAGGTAGGCTAAAGTAGGAGTCACCTCCTTAAGGTGACTTTCCTACGTGACAAAGTGGCACCAACGTGTGTCGCTCCCTGCACAACGTGACAGTAGGCATCAATGAACCAGGAGTACTAAATGAATCAGGCTTCTATTTCACAAATGTGAAGTCGCAACGTTGTGCTACAATGGCAAAAATACGTGCCTTGGGTTGCACCCCCCCGCATTCCAGTCACTGCTAAACACGTGACAAAGACGCATGAGTTACGCCATTTTATACGTTTTGAATGTTAAAAACTGGAAAAAAATTTATGAGTTTTTCTTTTCTCAATTACTTTCTGTAATATATAACAAAATATGAATTATTGTGTCTAATGAAACGTTTTATTGCCTTTCTAATCATGTAAGTGTCTTTAACGAAAATCGTTTCTACAAGTTTTTACAGAACCTTATTATTTATTTATTTATTTATTTATTTATTATCATCGAATCAACAGCTCTTATAGTATAAAAGTAAACTTTACGGTAAAAAAAGTTCTTACAGCCAATAAAAGATTCGCACTATATAAACCAAAAGCTTATACCTAAGTAAACTAATATGTTGTCGATAAAGAGTTTGTTATATAACAAGAAAATAAGAACAAAAAGAGTGCCACAATAGTTACATTTACATAATACTTATTGTGTTATTTATAGGACATATAAGTAAATAAATATATTGTTATAAATAAATCTACAGAATACAATACACATATTATATTAATACCACTCAGACTTAATACAAATGTACATAAAATATAAATAGATACATATAAATAAATACACATATCTACACAATGCCCATAAAACAATAATATCATAATATATACCCACATACCCACATACCCACCTCATTAAGAACAATAGCAAAATAATAATAAAAGTTTTAATCATCTTATGAAACCAAAACAATATGACCGTCTAAGGAAAGTAAAATAAAAAACCTTAAACCTTTTTAGATAAGGGTGGTACAATTTGAACCATTTCGATGTGGTACTCAATGAACCATGGTTTACTTAAGAGAATCGTTTAATTCAGTCTACAGCTTCGGTAAATTTCATTACTGATGGTCTTTTTATTAAGATTTTTTATTTTATTTTATTAGTTAGTGGGAAATACTTGTCTCTTTATTAGATTTACCAAATTACTTGATGGTTTTAATTAAAGTAATTGTTTTGATTATCCCTTTGTCGTTAATTACAGTTATTATACTGCTTCTATGAAAATACCAAAGGTTTAGTTTTGATTTTTGCCAGTAAGTTACTAAATAATAATTTCGATCTCTTATTTCTTTAGAATCCTATGTACTAATACTAATTAACTTAGAAATATTTAACTATGGTTCAATCAGTACCATATGGTTCAAACGACACCACCCCCAGGTTCAATTAGTACCACGGGTGGTACACTATGAACCATTTCCCATTTTTTATTAAATCCCGTTTATATCTCTGAAACCATTGAAGATACTTCATTTTCTATAATAAATTAATAACAAATGATTTCTAGATATATTTCTAACAATCTTCATAAAATTGTATAAGTATAAGACTCATAGAAAAAAAGTTACATCCCTTCAAACTTTAGGTGGTTCATTCGTGACCACCATACCCTATACAGGTGATGGCTAGTGACTATGACTACAGCTACAGCTACAAGATTTACAGTCGGAATCGCATGAGTCGTGGGAGTCGCATGAATCATGGGAATCACACGAGTCTTTACAGCATGAGTCTTTGGAGCAAGAGTCTTTGCAGCATGAGTCGTCAGAGTCGCATGAGTCCTTGGAGTCGCATGAATCTTTGGAGTCGCACGAGTCCTTGGAGTCGCATGAATCTTTGGAGTCGCATGAGTCGTCAGAGTCGCACGAGTCCTTGGAGTCGCATGAATCTTTGGAGTCGCATGAGTCGTCAGAGTCGCATGAGTCCTTGGAGTCGCATGAGTCCTTGGAGTCGCATGAGTCCTTGGAGTCGCATGAGTCCTTTGAGTCGCATGAGTCTTTGGAGTCGCATGAGTGCTTGGAGTCACATGAATTGTCACAATCTTTGCAACTGCTCTTTCTCTTTTCATCTAAGTTTGCATATTTGATTTTTCCACCTTAAACAATAATTTGATTTTATGATTAACCGAGGCTTTAAGAGGGTGGGTACTGTTACCATTTCCATACAAACATAGTACTAAAATAAATTATTAAAAATTTAGTTTTCTACCTTAATATCGATATTATTCGGATTAAGATTTTATTTTTATATGGCCCCACCACAAGATTTTTCAAAAAATGAAATAAAACGGAGAATATTTTTTTCTTTTTTACAGCGTAACACTCGGTTTCTCAAGGATTTGTTATAATGATCTTATGAAATAGTTCAGGACTTCTTGATAAGCACAGTGAAAGGTCTAGCGATTTTTAGTTTCTAGTTAGTGCCTTACAAATAAAAATATAGTAGGTGCATCTGATGAGAACTTTCGGAGTGATGAGCAAAATAGCATCACAGAATGCAGTAAATCACACTTAAGTTAACACATTTTTGGGCTCCTGTCAATAGAATCAGCATGACGCTAAAAACGCCCTCAGTATATTATGTTCTACGTCTACTAAAGAGCGTGATTCTATCGAACTGTACCTCCAATTTGCCGTGATCTTGCGTGAGTATTGGAGCACTCCTTAGCGTTGAAACCAGGTGCGGGTGCAGGTGCCGCGTCCGTGTGTGCCAGCTGGGATACCGCCATAGCTAGCGCCACCACTACCTGCGTGCGGATAACGAGGGTAGGTACTAAAAATGGTTAGATTAAAGGTTTCGTTTTCCAAAAGTAGTAACAGTGGCCGGCAACGGGGGTTACAGTAAAACTATCACCTATAGCTGCGTCCCGCGGTTTCACCTGCGTAAGTCCCGATTCCGTGGGAATATCGGGATTAAAAGTAGCCTATGTTACTCAGGGTGAATGTAGCTTTCTAATGGTGAAAGAATTTCTGAAATCGGTCTAGCGGTTTCGGAGATTACCCCCAATATACATACATACATGTTACCAACGTTACCTCTTTATAATATTAGTATAGATTTTGGGAGATATTTAAGTAATACGGTCTTCCCCCGTATCCGATCATACCTGACTATTAGATAGGTACTTATTAAAATGTCATGTTCGATTCTTCAACTTCTCGTGCGTTAATAATAGTTACGTAGGTACATATCTGTATTACGTCTATGTATACTATACCGACTTAGCGTGACATTAATAACTAATGAATTAAACCAACCCCTACGAAAACTTGTTATAATTATAAAAATAATATTTACCAGAATGCAGTTCATGTTGACTTCGAGTGGAGAGATCGTTGAGCGAAGACTGCTGGTAGTTGGTGGGTGCTGCTGCAGAACAGCACCACTTTATATAGTACCTACCTCTAGGTCTGTACTAATCTACTATAGATACCTAATTGTACCTATAGTCTGATTGGACGATATTATGTACCTACGTACAACTATGTCAATAAATATAACTTCTATTACAAATAAACAAGGCAAAAATATTTACACATAATAATGTAATTCGTATTGTATACTTATTATATTATTGACTTAAGTGCTTAAGTACGTAAATCATAATCAAATCTTTAATAATCTATCTATCTATTAAATGCTTTGTCCTGACTGATTGTCTGATCATTGCATCGCACAGCCTAAACCGCTGAAAGCTAGAGAGTGTGTTCTTTATACGATGTAGGTATCTGATAAGAAAAATTTTTTGAAACGGAATCGCCACTTATGCGGGTAAAACCGCGGGACACGGTTAGTAAAATAATATACAGGTTGGGTCGTTTTAATAGACCGGCCTTCACATATTTATAAATATAGAAGATTAGCTGCGCCCCGCGGTTTGACCCGCGTAAGTTACGATCCCGCGGGAATGTCGAAAAACCCTTTCTTATCGGATGCCTAGATTATTATAAAAAATAGACTCTCCAAATTTCAGCTCTCGATTATCAGCGATTTACGCTGTGCGATGATCAGTCAGTCAGTCAGGACAAAGCATTTTATAAATATAAAGGATAAATAAATAAATAAAAATAAATAAAATATGTGAACAACACACAGCGCCATCTAGCCCCGTGGTAAGCGACTAAGCTTGTGTTACGGTGACTAGACAACGGATATAATACTTAAGTATAATTATTTTTCTTTTGTAAATACATAGGTACATATTATACATAGAGGGACACCCAGACCAGACACAAATATTTATTCTATAAGCATAAATACTTGCACCCGGCGGGAATCGAACCCGCAACCTCCTGCATTGCATTGCTTCTATTTTTCAAAGATAAATAGAAGATGTGGATATGGAACGTAGACGGGCGACGTACGCCATTCACTGTCCATATTCGTAGCTTGAGCTTCCTTAGCGCTACGCCTTCGCCTCACCGGCTTCCGCCGAGATATGATTATAGTCTCTTACAGCCATATTAATAAACAAGGAGTAAGCTCGGAGTAGTGAGAACATGCTTTGTCTTTTTCCGTGACAAGTTTGTTTGTTTGTTGTTTGTTTCTGTCTGTCAACTTTGAAAGTTGACAGACAGAAAAAGTGGTAAAATTACTCCGACCTTACACCACGTTTATTAATAAGGCTAAACTAAGGTTAAAAATTACGGTCTTAAACTCTTGCATATGATTATAATTATTTATATTAATGATTATTTATAGTGATGCGCCGAGTACCAGTTTTACCGAGTAACCGAGTACCGAGTATTACTCGGTTCAAAATTTACCGAGTCGAGTACTCTGCCGAGTTACTCGGTTTATTAAATAACGCTCCAGACGACGCGCGACAGGCGAGGCGACTCGAAGCAAGCAGGTTTTCTTCTTTACTAGCTGCGCCCGCAGTTCATCATCGTCATCATCCGAGCGATGTTCCTGATGGGAACATCTCATCATCAACACTCTCGGGAGCCCGGAGTCCGCTATCCTACTCTTACGTCTCTACTTCGCACGATCTTTGGCATCCCGTGTAGTGAGGCCATTTGCACGCATATCTGCTCTCTCGCCGTCAAGCCAGCCTTTCTTGAATCTTCCCAATCTGCTGGTCTGGCTAGTTACGTAGGGAACAAATATTCTTGCATGGTCATTGGCCATTCTTCTCGGGCATGAAGGCTGCCCCTGATGCCGGAGTTACTCCACACATCCAGCGCAGCATTTTCATCTTCGTGAAACGCAGCTCCTGCTTATGTCGCTCAAGCACTGGCTACTATCACTATCGTAAAAAAGGACAGGTCTAGTGATCGTTTTATACACTTGTTCCTCTTAGTTCAACCGGTATTTTGGGGTCGCAGACGATACCAGTTGCCTCTCAACACTTAGCCCAAGCTGCCGAAACACGAGACTTGACGTAGCAACCGATGTCGCCGGACGCAGGAAGCACAAATCCCAAGTACTTAAACTGGTCTGTCCGTTTGACCATATGACCTTCTACACAGATGTGCTATTTACATGCACAAAGTGGCCATAGCCACTTTGGGCGTGTAGATAGCGGGTCCTTTAAGAAGACCGAACTAGCGTTTGAGGACACGATCTGTCTAAAACAGATCCCTGACGATTGCTCTTGGGAGTAACCTGACGGTGCAGCAACCCCTTATCGGGCGTAATCAGTGGCAGAAGTCCTTGATTCGGAAGGAGTTCCGGTGTCTGCACCTCTTTATACTGCTTTTTAGCAGCTCGTGGGAATATGAGCGCCACCTGTCCTTCACCACGAGGTCCTCGTATAGCAGGTTGCCATGGGAATTTTTAACACTGCGGCACATGGATATATCCTGCGCCGCTTTGGTCCCAGAACAAGTCTACTTATAAATTAGCTTCTGCCCCTGAAACGTTTCCAACTTATCGTACAATGGCTGTCAGTGGTGCTGTCTGTCTCTGGCTACTGCTCTTTTAGTGGCACGCTTGGCGGACCTGTACGCGTCGCGATCTTCAGGAGAGTTAGACGCTTGCCACTTTACCAGCACATGTGTGGATATACAGTTCTTTAGCTCTTTACCTTTGTGTTAAATTTCATCTAAATTGGTCGACCCGTTTGAGCGTGAAAGAGGAACAAACAAATACACGAACTTTCACACTTAGTTAAGAAGCTAAAGCAGTACACAGATGAAATCCTACACAGATATATATATCTATATATATCCGAGTTACTCGGCTCATGAACCGAGTACCGAGGCCGAGTACGAGTAGTAAAAAACTGCCGAGTACCCGAGTAACGAGTACTCGGCAGAGTACTGGGCGCATCTCTAATTATTTACAATGTTGTTTCAGGATGGTTGCAGGTGGCGTTGATTTTTAGAGTGAATGGTGCTGCTTGTCGGGAAAAAGAGCTTCTCAACATAAATGACAAAAAAATAGAGTAAAAATCCATAATTGATAATGGACCTGACAAATATCACTTTTTTAATCCATAACTGGACTAATGTGCCCAACGTCACTGTTTAAATGTTTTACCTTTACTTACTTACTTACTTTAATGAAATAAATGCTTTTCTGATAGCCCTTTTTAGGGTTCCGTATTTTGTCTTGCAGTAGATGTGTAAGGTAGAGTATTCACCTCGGTAATAAAGCCTGCCTTAGTCTCGGGCGGCTTGAATACCTCGTTTCAGTCAGGACTCTAGGTACATAACATCCTCGCTTCGTCTCGCTAACTATTTAACACCCTCGCTACGCTCGGGAGTAAACTCTAGAGCCCTTCGTTACGCTCTGGATTCAATATGGCGCTCTCTACTAAAGACTGGGCTTAAGTACCTCGGTGTATAAACGACTATTTCATACGACTATTTCGACTCTTTCGCGCTATGAAAACGATCGTTGCAAACATGCAACGTGACAGCTACCGGTCTGGTCACGTTGAGAACGTGGGTTTAGAGACAAGAAGTAGCAAGTTAGAATAATAAAACAGTCAAATATCTTTTTCCCATCAATTTATGCAATAATAATACATTGGATACGAAACTTCGACTTCGGAATAAATTTAGTTACGTCGACATCTGACGTCTAACGGCTGACGTTGTGACGTCTAATATCCTTTATGTCCTTTATGTCCTTTATGTCCTTTGCCGCCTTTCGACCAGCCATCTGAACCTTTGTTCGATTCGTAAGAGCCCTTGCTGTCGTAGCCTCCTTCATAAGGGTCTTCGGTGGTCGTGGTCTCACCTTCTTCAGTGGTAGTTTCACCTTCTTCAGTGGTAGTTTCACCTTCTTCTGTGGTAGTCTCACCTTCTGTGGTAGTTTCACCTTCTTCTGTGGTAGTCTCACCTTCTTCTGTGGTAGTCTCACCTTCTTCTGTGGTAGTCTCACCTTCTTCTGTGGTAGTCTCACCTTCTTCTGTGGTAGTCTCACCTTCTTCTGTGGTAGTCTCACCTTCTTCTGTGGTAGTCTCACCTTCTTCTGTGGTAGTCTCACCTTCTTCTGTGGTAGTCTCACCTTCTTCTGTGGTAGTCTCACCTTCTTCTGAGGTAGTCTCGCCGCTGTCTCCCCCGCAAGTCTTATAACACTGTACGTGGTAGAAGGTGATGGCGAACATCGCTACACAGAGTACCTGCAATGTTAATGCGTAAGAAACAAAAGTATTCTCTAAAGTAAACTAAGAACTAAGAGTCAAGTGGCAATCGATAAATATTAAAATAGGTAACATAAATAGGGGGCGGGATAATCCAGATATCCCAACCCCGTTGTGACGTGTAACGCAGCGTCCTACGTAGACGATTGGATGCGAATGCAATTGCGATCCGATCCGATTCGGTGCGGTGCGGTGTGACGCGGCGACTCTGTCCTACGTGCGCGCGTATCGTCCTCCCAAAATATGGTGTCGGCGGCGCGGCGTCCATCGCATCTAGTTCGGACGTAAATGTCAAGTCGACAGATCGCGTTCGCATCAATTCGTGCCGCGCCGCAACGCAGCTTACGCACGTAGGCCACTTCAATGGCTATCGGCTGTTTGTTTTTTCCGCAACGCATCGGATCGGATCGCGTTCGCATCCAATCGTCCACGTAGTACGCTGCGTAAGTGTCCACTAAGAAAAGGTTTTCGAAAAAACCCGCAGGATCGGGACCGCAAGTGAGACCACGGGACAAAACTAGTAACCATAAATTAATAATAAGTTTTCTTACCAAGAAGGTCTTCATTGTTCTAGAGTTAGTTCTTGCTGTTGTTTTTAAATTTCCAAAATACTGTTTTTATACTTTTGTCGTTATTTTATGGTATATGGTTTATTATGCATAATTAAGATATCTGTTTTATAGTCCGAGCTCTCTTGCTGGAACTTTAAACATTTATTTGGAGCTATGAGCGGCATCCACACTATTTTTTTTACAGTAAGCATTTCTATACGCAGCGCCTTCCACGGTACTTAAATGGGCCACCGCTCAAGTGGAAGTTTTGTACAGGAGGTGGTAACGTGTTGTAGAAGAGTTACGTGTTGCGCGCGTAACCTCTCTTCTCTCAGAGCGCGAAGAGAGGTTTCACCTCTCTCTGAGTATATATAGGTACTAATGTTATAAAGAGGATGAGTGAGCCTGAGTGAGCCACAATTGGACGTGGACGTGGAGACGTGGACGTGGATTTTAATTTATGACTCTATTTTTTATTTTGTTTATGAATATCGAATTTGACTACCTATGATTTTATGTGACCTTATAATTTTGCATGCCAAATATTGGCAAAGTATGTGAGACACTACACCTAAAACAACTTTTGTAATACCATGCTTTTTGCAAATAAATCTTTGAATCTTTGAATCTTTGAGGCTGATGCCTAGAGTGCGTTTCATTTTTAAATTCCTATGCTGTCATGTTGGTAGCAAAACAAAAAAGTGCAGAATACAAAAAAAAATGTGCTACCTTGAATTAAGGGAGATTTGTATATATAGGGTAGGATAGTAGACAGTGAATCAAGCGGATACAATGAGCCACCATGGGTATCTCACGAATGCGATGTTGCTAATCCATGCAACTCACACAAACAAGACTCGCTTAAGTCCCCTCTTCCCTCTCCCCAGTCGTCAGCGAGCTACCGTGCAGTACTTCCGCGCACGCCGAGTTTTAGTGATTTTAAACCAAAAAACTATACAAAATCATGTAAGTACTATTTCGTATTACTTTATTTAGTGTACGTTTTTACTATTTCTCATGTCGTACTTAGATTTGATGTTTTATAAGGCTTCTTTGTGAGATAATTTAGTTTAAATAGCACGCGTCATTCGTGAGCGACATAACCTAAAAGTTGATAAAAGAGGGTACGGAAACAATGAACCAATTTTAAGAAGGAAACAATGAACCATGGTTCATTGTGCACTGCCTATGTTTCATAGCTCCCGACATTTAGATTTTTTAATAATTGAACGTCGTTATTAAAAAATGTTTTAACCCACAAGTCGTACGAAATTGATTTTAATAGAATAATCTATTTACTTAGTTTGAAATCATTTCATTTTAGAAAATATTTTTATTTTTTATTAATACTACGTAAATAAATTTAAAGCCATAAGTTGTGTGGTCATTGACGACATTTTTATTTTATTTGAGTCATGATAACTTTCAAAATAAAAAAAAGATCCGTTTGTGTTTTTGATGTCGATGCGTTCCAAACCTTAATGTATTTTTTTTTTAATTTTTAGTTAATCTTTGGTGAACAAATATGTGTAAAAAATATGAAATATAATGAATTTAATTTAAATTTGAATAATAACGTCTAATTATTAGTTATATTATATATGATTGTTATTTCTACACAGATTTTTGTTATGTATTTTTAATTTTATGTTTTTTTCAGTATAGGACGCAAAGCAGTAGGCCGAGAGAAAAGAAAAAAAGGTAGCCATACAGCAGCGAAAACTTTATTTATGGTTTTATTGATCTCAAATGGAGCATTCAGCATAAGGACCGTGATTGTTTTGTATTTTACCATAATAAAAATCAAAAACATTTTCAATTCTTTTATTTACCTTAATTAGCTTTATTTGTAATTAATCTCTCACAATCGTATACCATGGTTCATTGTATACTGCATGGTTCAATGTATTCAACCCCCCCTGTTCATTGTACCCGCACAGGTAGTGCACAGTGAACCAAAGCTCATTTATAAAAAAAAGGTTAATAACTTTATTTTGATTCATTTCTTAAGAGTTTGTTGTATCAAATTCAGTTAACTGATAAATTTCCTTCACAATACTATAAAAATCATAACCATAGATTGAATGGTTTCAAAGTTATGAGTGTCCAAACTTTTTGTGGTTCATTGTCTACTATCCTGCCCTAGAATGAATGAACGAATCTTCCTGTATTCAAGGTTTAGGGTATAGCACATTCAAGATATTAAGGCAAGACTTTTTTGTTTTGCTACCAACATGACGGCATAGGTAATTAAAGATGAAACGCACTATAGTAGAAAGCATAGAAGATACAGAGAAACTTTACTGTCTTAGGAAACATTGAACCTTTTTTAGAGAAAACTAAACTATTGACATTTCGGCATATTTGGTCAAGTGCGAGTTGTTCACATTTAATGAATTTTAATGGAATTCGCATATTATTTTTATGCGGGTCGACACAGTTTTATGCTTCGATTATTTCATGTATCGGAAAAAATATTGGAACGAGCAGAAGTACTTACCTACCTACACTAAAGTAAGTTTTCTCAAAATCCCTATTTTTTATTAGCTTTTATTTAACTTGCAATTTTACTAACTGTACTAATGTGCCTCGCGTACGAAGGGTGACCACTTTCCCCTATGTTTGTCCGGGTGTCTTGCAAGTTAAATTTGACCCACTTCCCGGTTATTCAAATTTAACTCATTTCGCGGTTGGTTTTATTATAGTATTTTATCAATGCCCTATGTTTCGCGAACTTTACAGATTTCTTCCTCAGGGGTAGAGAATTACAGTCTACTTGAGGAAATAATTATTTCACAATTTTTTTGTAAAAAAATATATATGTATGTCGGCGCGGGGTATAATATTAAGTACCTAAGTAGTGACCTGCGCCGCGGCGGATAAAGAATGAACAACATTCATTCTTATCAGAACTTTTAGACAAAGAGAGTCCTTGTTGTGTTCCTTAGAAACGGGATGTGTTTATACATCGAACGTAGCTGTGGGCCAGAGTACTGGATATTGAGTAGTTCAGTTGTTCTTGGGACGAACTCGGGTTTGGTCGCCCAGTGATCGATTCTCTTTATAGAACCGGAATAGAGACGAGATGCCTAGTGGTGCGTGACTCGTGACTCGTGATTTGACTCGTGGCCCACGTATTCGTTTCCGTTTCATTAATTAATTTAGTGATAATTGTTAACGCCTAATGTTTAGTGTGCGTGTTTATATCAGAACCTCGTTGATTTTGAGTGTATAAAATACTATAGGGCCGTATTAAGAGACAGGCCGTATTACCCGCACGCACCCGTGCTTGTGTTATTGTGCACCCGTTATCGTATTAAACTGTAACCGTTGATTAAACCGATATTCGTGTGTGTGACTGTATCCACTCCTGCCCACAAATCATGGAACCGAATAACCATGCTGATGATGTTCCCCCAAGGCCCTAAGGCCCCTAATCCGCTCGCTGCGACATAGGTATACCTATATCAAAATCAGTGATTTACTAAAAATAGATATTATGTTTTATAAGACAGTTTATTTGTATCTTCTCAGAATTCTAAAAATCAACCCCTATTTTGAACAACTCTTACCTACCCCTTGCAAAGTCATTATTTTTTTGAGACTCGTGCAAGAATAAATGGGTTTAGCCTAGGTCTGTGGTTTTAGCTCATAGCTTCGTAACCATTTTTTAAGTTCGGTTTGGGAGTGATGCAAGAGAGCTCCGACTAATACCAGTTCTATTATTGAGCTAAAATGAGCTGTCAAAATTGTATAAACCTAATTAATGTGTCCACTTTTGGAAATTTCACTGAAATAACTTAGCATTTTAATTTTCAGTACAAGAGGACTATAAACCTTTTCAAACCTTATTCTGTGAGTGAAAATGACCTTTGATTAGCGATAGTTAGTATTTTCACTACAAAAATTATTATACAACGGGGTATTTACCATGTTTAAACTTGTTTTTTTTTGTAGTAAAAACAACCATGTAAGTTTAAAATCGTATGGTTTAGTATTTTCCAGTAATAAAACTGATTCTACCACCGGTTGATTGCTAAAAACAAACAAATTTTAATAACTAGAATCCACGATAATACTCCAAATGAGTCTAGGTACCTTTATTTAGGTAAAACTAAAAAAAAAAATGGATTTTAGAAATGAATTAGACTTTATTTTAGATACGCAGACCAAGTTAGCTAATGCGGTTGCACTGGCTTACGCAGCGTACTACGTGGACGATTGGATGCGAACGCGATTGCGAAGCGATCCGATCCGGTGCGGTGCGGAATCAACAAACAGTCGATAGCTATTGAAGTGTCCTTCGTGACCAAATGCACGTAAAGTGCGATGCGGCGCGATTCTCGTCTGTTCCTTGTTTCCGCACCGCACCGGATCGGATCGCTTCGCAATCGCGTTCGCATCCAATCGTCCACGTAGGACGCTGCGTTACTTGGTCTAAAGTTTAGCTAAAATTAAAGATTAGGTAGTGACTACAAAGACGGACGGAGCGTATCATCTTCCACTGCAATCTTCAACTCTTCTGATAGCGTGATACAATTTACCATCAGAATTAGCGGGCGACACTGAAATGAAGCTATACAAGTACGCTGCAATTGGTATACCATACAAAATGACGTTAGATCTTTGTGCCGATTTGATTAGTGCCATGTTGCGCTGTTGTCGCGCATTTTCTATTAAAAGAGATGGTGTTGAAAAATTAAGTGCGCTATGACCTGTCCAGCGATTTGTACCATGGAGGTCAGTGGCGGGCGAGAACAAAAAAAAGAATATTTGCGGTATTTGCGGATAATTTTATTCAGTTAGTAATTGAATACATTGAATTACATGTTATTAGTGACGCGTCACAGATGACGGCTGTCTATGTGCTCTGTGTTCTAGCGCCGACAGAACCCTTGCTGGCGCTGGCTTTGGCGACACCCTTTGTAGATCCATCACTTTTCTTGCTTGTAATGGCGCTTGCTTTAGGATTTTTGCCTTTAGCCACCGCTTCCGCTATCGAGCCGGTTGGGTCTGCTGGCGGTTCCGGTGCTGGAGTGGTGGTTTCTTCTTCGGGGGCTGCTGTTGTGGTCGTGTCACCGCCGTCTCCACCGCAAGTGGCGCATTCTACATTGTAGACTGCAATTGCGAGCACAGCTACGCAGAGTACCTGCAACGTAATGCGAAACTTAATAAAAATAGTAGATTGTATGATGAGGAAGCAAAATTGTATTTTTACGGCGAGGCCGCTACTTTGAATCACGAGCAAAGCGAAGAATTTTAATATAGAATCCCGAGCGTGGCGAATGATTCTTAATTAGAATTCTGAGCGCAGCCAGGGAATCAAAGTATACGTCGCCCGAGGCAAAAATAATTGGCTCTCGAGTCATATACCTACTCCACTTTTCATCCCCTTTCTATGAGAAGATAAATAAGATACGGTGTTATGTAATTAATGAATATAGGTACCTATTTCCTTAATCAAAAATGTTAAAATTTTAATATCACGTTTATTATACGGGAGCAAAAATCTGTGAAAATTTTAACTGTCTAGCTATCACAGTTCATGAGATACAGCCTGGTGACAGACGGACAGACGGACAGACAGACAGCAGAGTCCCAGTAATAAGACATGTCAATATCAATAATAGTTATTGTTTCAGGAGTTGTCACTTTCAAAACTCGACTTAGACAATTTTTGCAAAAAAATTAGGTATACGTACTGATTACAAGAACAAAAGCGTAATTCACGCTTTTTTTTTCCAAAATGTAGTGTAGTAACACTTATCAGCCAGTAATTCATATAATTTGCGTAAACGCAAAAGTTAGTATGACTGATCTTAGGTTTGAATTAAGAACTGTCAAACAGGTGTTTTTTACAACTCTCGGCGCCAAATTGGCCATATCGGTCTCAGACCGAAATAAAAAAAAACTCGGCGTTTTTATTTTTGGGGGATCTTCATCAAAAAAAAAAACCATCCGACCCCAGCGCCATCTGCTCACAGCTTTGCGTATGCCTTCCCATTTCTATGAATGATAGGTACATGTTCCAAATTCAAATTTACTTTGCCTACCGGCTAATATACAGTGCTCCCGGCTGTTTTGCTTTGCTCCCGGCTATTATACTTTGCTCCCGGCTAAAAAGCTCTAAGCAGAAAAGAGCTACTTTGCTGGACCAAAGCGACACTTTTTGAATAGAAGGGATGAAAAAAGTAATAGCCACAAACTCAGTCCTTAGACTATAAGTCCGCAAATTAGGCTAGTTTAGTTTTAAATTTTTCTTTATTGTTATTCTTTTAGTAGGTATAAGGTACTTACAATAAAGTTTTGAACTAACTATCTATTTAGTGTGTATTTTTAGTATACCTACGCGTTTTAAAATGTTTAATTTACTAGTTACTAACTGTTTACTCCTATCTATACAGGGAATACATAGGTAGGTTTGTCGGTACCTACCTACATTACATAGGTATGCTTCTAGGGTAAAAATTTAATAAAAAAGCCAATTTAATACGTTATAGTCAAAAGGTCAATCACCTTTAGCTCTAAGAAACAGCTGATTTTTAACAGATAGGTAACGAAGTTGATGCGGCACGGACGACTTCTTTTATGAAGACAGTTTTTGTTTTGCACAAAAACTGTCTTCATAAAAGAAGTCTATGGGCTGGGCACCGAGTATTAATCGTACACAGAAACAGCTTCATACAAGCTTGCGGCGTAGGTACTTCACTACATGCGCAGCTATGTGTGCGTGACCTCTCTCACCGACAGTATGCCGACGGGTTCACGTACGTGAGTCGAGTAGGCGCTTCGGGCGGCCTCGGCAAACCCGAGCGGAAAGCGGTGAGAAGCCACGCACACATAGCTGCGCATGTAGTGGAGTACCTACCGCCGGGCTTGTATGAAGCTGTTGCTCTTTAGGATTAATACTCGGTGCTATGGGCTACTTTGCATGAATCATCCCTATGGGCGAAGTATAAAGGATGGATAAGGTAAGTTTCAAATCAACCATAAAAAGTATTTAGTAGGTACCCATAGTTTACTTAATTTGGGGCTAGATGGCGTTGTACGCAACGTCCTGCCATATTTAATTATTTATTTGTAATGATGATTATTATAAAAATAATGCGACATCTTACCAGGAAAGCCTTCATTGTTCTGGAGATAGTTCTACTTCAACTTGCCTTTCAATTTACAAAATACGGTTTATATACTAGAACAGCTATCTACTTACCTTCTTTATATGTACATAATTATGATATTTTCACGTCTATTTGTCTATTACAGTTCGATTAGAGCAGAGTAAGTTGTTAAGATTGCATACGAAACAAATTAATTATAGTCTTTTTACTGAAAGTATACTGAAATAATTTAACGTATCAATTTTCGGCTAGTTCAAATTGAGGTATTTGAACTTTCCAAGGTAATGCTGCACGACGATGGCATTAAATGTCTTCTTATCAAATTATTTGGAAGTTTCAAGAAATAAAACTGTAAAAAACTTACATTTAACAGGTATCTATAGTTAAGCCTGAGGGGGAAAGTCTACCTACCTACTCTTTTCTCCATTGTAACTTTAGAAATGTAGCCGACAGTTTCCTCCCTGGATAAAGACATTAAAGAAAATATGTTTATGCCATAAAGCCTATATCAGCCATGACCATGATTTTTTTCATATTCTTACTAGTAGTTCGCCCCGAACTGAGACCTCGCGAGTTTTTATTTTCACAAAATACTTTAAATAGTGTCCCCACCTACTTAAAGTATTTCACACTCTGTCTTGACCACCTTCTGGATGATAGAGATCATTACACCTTGTATAGTAGACGGTAAGGCGACGTCTTATGGTAACGATGTCCAGGAGCTCAAAAACGATATGAATATCTTGCACAGAAGATAAGTTTTTTCCTCTAACTTTACTCGGGTTATATTACATGTGAGGATGCACAAATCAACATAGCATTTCCACGTTGCTTCTTTATCGAGATTTGAATACTTTGTATTTGTCTTCTCCTAAATTGTGGTTTCGATTTCAAAAAAAGTTCCAAGCTACAAGTATTAAAAAGTAAAAAGAGTAACAAACTGCAAACTGGAATGTAAAACCTAGTTCTTCTCTTCTCATCTGAGCGATGTTCCCAGTTGCATGCCTCTCAGGAGCCCAGGGTCCGCTAAACCCCAATTAGTTTTTTTTTTAATTTGGGGTCGCAGTAGGTAAGTCGTCATTGACCATACCTTCTGCAAATAGATACGGCCTGGCGCCTGCCTGACACTAACTCTCCTAGGGACCAAAAAGTTGATCCGCCACCGCACCACGCGGGAGAACTTAAGGTTTGCTAGTCCCCCCCAGATTCCTTAGTCGCCTTTTACGACACCCACGGAAAAACATGGGGTTAGCCTTATTCTTAAGGCCTAACTTGTGTAGATTTAAGATCAACATTATTGGCATCTTCGAAATGTAACACTTTTGTTAGTCTATATGTCCTATGTCCAAATTTGTCTCGTTGTGCGACAAAAGATAGAGAAAAAATAGCGACGGATTACTGTGCCGATGCCTATACAATTGTAAGCAATCTCATGTGGCTAGGTGGTTATGATGTACATATGTTACACTCAACATAGCCGTCCAAACAGCTCACGGTTTCCTGTGGATATCTTGTAGCTTCATCATCAGATCAGTTCCATGGTAGGTACCATAGTTTTATCACCGACGTGACGCTCTTAGATTTGATACCCCACTCGGGTATATTTGTTTGCTTTATAATTTTCATCCTACCCTTTCACCCCCCCCCCCCCCCCCATGTCCTTACTAATCCCATTCATCTTTGCAGTAGATTATTGATTAGGTACCTAAGCATAACATTATACTTATGATGATTTCAACGAGACTTAACTTGACATGACAATTTTGCTTAAAAAGTCAAGTTCCTGTGGATACATTCCAGCTCCATCATCAGATCAGTTCCATAGGACCATATTATTGTCAACGACGTTATTCTCTTTCATTTGATATCCTACTCGGGTATATTTGGTTGCTTTACAATTTTCATCCCTTCTTTTCACCCCCTATGCCCCTACTAATCCCGTTCACCTTCGCAGTAGATTTTTGATTAGATATTATATACTTACTTGTGATGATTTCAACGAGACCAAACTCGACACCACTATCTTTCTTAAAAAGTCAAGTTCCTTTGGATACCTTCCAGCTCCATCATCAGATCAGTTGCATGGTACCATATTATTGTCACCGACGTTATGCCCTTTCATCTGATACCCCACTCGAGTATATTTGTTTGCGTAACAATTTTCATCCCTTCTTTTCACCCCCTATGCCCCTACTAATCCCGTTCACCTTCGCAGTAGATTTTTGATTAGATATTATATACTTACTTGTGATGATTTCAACGAGACTTAACTTGACATGACAATTTTGCTTAAAAAGTCAAGTTCCTGTGGATACATTCCAGCTCCATCATCAGATTAGTTCCATAGGACCATATTATTGTCAACGACGTTATTCTCTTTCATTTGATACCCTACTCGGGTATATTTGGTTGCTTTACAATTTTCATCCCTTCTTTTCACCCCCTATGCCCCTACTAATCCCGTTCACCTTCGCAGTAGATTTTTGATTAGATATTATATACTTACTTGTGATGATTTCAACGAGACCAAACTCGACACCACTATCTTTCTTAAAAAGTCAAGTTCCTGTGGACACCTTCCAGCTCCATCATCAGATCAGTTCCATGGTACCATATTATTTTCACCGACGTTACGCTCTTTCACTTGACACCCTACTCGGGTATATTATAGTTTTCATCCCTCCCTTTCACTCCCTATCTCCGTAACCCCCCGACAGATCCTGCTCATCTTTGAACTTAAAAAATTTATCGACCTTTAATATCCACACACCAAAAATCGTGACGATCGGAGCAACGGTACTCAAGTTATCGTCGAACAAACATACAAGCGCCTGCCCATCTATATATGAAAAGAACAAATATGTTTTTTATGTTAGATTAGATTAGGCCGGGAGTTTCCCTTCAGGTTTAAGTAAGATAAGTGAGAGAATTTTCGACCAAAGAATTTTTAAATGAATTGTTTGATATGATTTTCTAATAATAGACCAATAAAATAAATAGGGTAGATAGCTAATGAAGTAGGTAAGGAAGTTTTTGAAGTTGGTTTGGAAAAAAAATAATAGGCGAGTTTTTCTTTTACTCTTTAAAGTGTTTATAGCGTTTTGTCAACGCTCACTTTATGAAATTCTTTTTTAATTTGTAACAGTTTGGTTAGTGTTACGCCTTTCTTTTGTAACAGGTAACATGACCCTATTATTCAGTTCCACATTTGAAAAGAAATCAGCCAATTATTTCAATTATTGCAGTTAGTATGACCAAATAGGTGTCTGTGGTCGCATTTTAGTAGAAAAATGAGAAAAAAGGCCATAACTTTTAAACTACGAAAAATCGCGGAACATACATGGGGGTGATTCGGGTACCCCTTAAGGTCCTCTACCTCTGGACTTTCGCTTGACACTCGTTTCTGGGACACCCTGTATACATTCAAAGCCTTATTAATAAACGTGGAGTAAGGTAGGAATAATTTTACCACTTTTTGTTTCTTTCTGTCATCTTTGAAAGTTCTTGTCACGGAAAAAGACAAAGTATGTTCTCACTACTCCAACCTTACTCCACGTTTTTAATAAGGCTATCAGAGTTTCATCGGAATAGGTTCAGCTGGTTTTGCGTAAAGGAGTAGGCAACAAACACACACTCCCATTAGGTAACTCATGTACTTTTTACCTTTATATTATTAACTAGCTGCGTCCCGCGCTTTCAACCGCGTAAGTCTCGATCCCGTGGAAATATCGGGATCAAAAGTAGCCTATGTTACTCAGGGTGAATAGGGTAGCTTTCTAATGGTGAAAGAATTTTTGAAATCGGTCCAGTAGTTTTTGAGTTTATTCATAACGAACATACAGACGCACACACACACACACAAATTTAAATCTTTCCTCTTTGTAATATTAGTGTAGATGTAGATAAAGATAAGATAAATTGAACAAGTAAAAAAACGTAACGTCTCTGTACTGAGCCGCGGACAGACAGACGGAACATGACGAAACTATAAGGTTTTTCTTGTTGACTACGAAACCCTGTTTTTATAAGGAATTCGATATTAACAAATAACCATATTCCCATATCCATTCGATATTTCCAAAAATCTAGAGCCCCATACGTCCCGGGAAAAACGGGATATTTCCCGTTTTACCTAGATAGATAGATAGAACGCTTTATTGTTCTCACCAAAAATAAATTACATTAAAATAAAGTACAAAAAAATTTAATCTAGTATTGATAAACAACCGTGTTACTTCAAAATCGTATGCCTAGGTAGGTGGACAGTAGCAATTCCTTAGTCTTCTAAAGAACCCTTTTAAAACCCCCAAGGTAAACTGACTGACTAGACCAGCGGTCGTCACACTTTTCTGGCCAAGGGCCACACAGGGCAATGTGGGTATCAGCACCGGGCCGCAGAGTAAGGGCGTTTGCCTACTTATACGTATTCGGTTAATTCTGTTATTTATTTGGCCTCAGGAAAATTGAAAACAAAATCATAGGTACATATTTTTAACCGCCTTCAAAAAAAACGAGGAGGTTCTCAATTCGTCGTTTTTTTTTGTTTTGGGATGTTATTCACCGATTACTTTTAGACGGCTTGACCGATTGAGATTTTTTTTTTTTTTTTTTTTTTTTTTAATATATAAAGTACCTAAATACTTTATTTATATTACAATCTAGCCTATTGACTAATTAGTAAACAATTTTCACCTAAATTACTACGTAAACATAAAGCTAAGAATGCGTCCAGTAACACTCACTTAGTTTCTGTTAAGGCGAAGACACTTTGTTCATGTGTTCTTTGTACGCGGCACTTATCACTGCATTTATTTGTTTGTCACTAAAAACACTATACTAACTCGAACGGCTTTGTCCGTTTCAGTCTTCTCACTATATTAGTGGTGTCAAGGAGCTGGATTGCCTCGACATTCACGTGATGGTGAAGTCTCTTTTCATGAGCTTCGGCATATTTTTGGATGACTCTATCTACGACGTCCATGTTCAAGTCCCGATGTAGGTCGCAGTTTCGAATGTACCAGGGTGCGTTGACTATATCCCTGAGAACTTTATTTTGGAATCGTTGGATGATCTGACGATTACTCTTACTAGTACAGCCCCAAAGCTGGATACCATAAGTCCATACTGGCATCAAAACCTGTTTATATAGTAGGACTTTGTTGTGTACTGATACATGGGAGTTCCGCCCAAGCAGCCAGTACATTTTCTGGTAGCGTAGTTTTAGTTCAGATCTTTTCTTCTTGACGTGTGCTTTCCAGCGCAGCTTAGCGTCAAGCGTCATACCAAGATATTTGGCTGTATTTGAGTATGGAACTTGTTTACCATTTATAAATACAGGCAAATACTGAGTTCTCTTATTTGTAAAGTCAACGTGAATTGATTTGCTTTCATTCAGCCTGATACGCCATTTTTCAGTCCAGGATATAACTTCATTTACAACTATTTGGACCTTTTCAACAGCCTCCTTGTGATTGTTACCTATCGCCATAATGGCCGTGTCGTCGGCAAAAGTTGCAATAGGACTATTTTCGTTAACAGGGATATCACTGGTATATAGTAGGTATAGGATTGGGCCTAATACACTTCCCTGTGGTACCCCAGCTTTGATTGGCCTTATTTCTGAATAGGCGTCTTCTTGCCGTATACGAAATGCCCTGTTTAATATATATGACACAAGAATTTCAGTCATTTGTTGCGGTAGCATTCGCTTCAGTTTGTGTATGAGGCCTTCGTGCCACACTTTATCGAAGGCTTGTGCTACATCAAGGAATATAGTCGTACAAACCTTTTTTTCTTCTAGCGCTGTTTCGATAATATTAGTTATTCTATGTACCTGGTCAATTGTTGAATGCTTTTCTCTGAAACCAAACTGATGATTAGGAATAATATTCCTATTTTCAATAGCTGGTTTAAGTCTTTTTAGCAATAACTTCTCAAATAATTTTGCAATTATTGGTAGTAGAGAAATCGGTCTATATGAAGTGGGTTCATGTGGTGGTTTACCAGGTTTTGGTATCATTATTATTTCAGCTACTTTCCACATGTCGGGTACATGCTTCAATCGAAATGCAGCATTTATGAGGGTGGTCAGTTTTACGATTGCTTTACGATTTAAATTCTGTAGAATTTCGCCTGTTATTAGATCATATCCAGGTGATTTTTTTGATTTTATGTGATACCTCATCATATTCGATACTTCCTTTGGTGTGACCAGTTTTATTTCTAAGCTATCATATTTTGGGTCAATATTTATAAGTTCAGCGGAGTTCGATGGTTCAATGTTGGGCTGAAATATAAGCTCTAAGTGCCGAGCAAACCTTTCAGCTTTTTGTTGATTATTAATAGCCCATTTACCGCTTTCTTCTCTTATGGGGGGAATATGTGTAATAGGTGTTTTGATGTTTTTTGTCACCTTCCATAGATTGTAGTCTGACTTAGACTCTGTGGTTAACTGTTGTAAGTAGTTATTAGTTAGCAAATTATTGTAACTTACTATTTCTCTTTTCAGACGTTTAGTCTGATTGTTAAGCTCGGTTTTATCTTGAGGACATCTGGTTAGATGCCATCTTCTACGCTGCCTTCGTTTTTGCGTTATGAGATTTCTAATATATTCAGGGTATACAGTTTTCTTGGTCCATATTGGTTTATCTGGTGTATTTCGCCAGGCTGCCTGTTGTATATCTACTATAAATTTTCTAGTTTCTAAATCTAATTGTTCAGTTGTTTTCAGCGGAACTCGTAATTCTATACTATTGTCTAGATCTATTCTAAAACTGTCCCAGTCTGTATACTTGTTGACCAAGATCGGTCGTTTCTCATTATATAACATACGTCTACTTAATGTCAATAATATAGGAGAATGATCCGAGTTCATATCGTGGCCCTCTTCTATATTAATCTCATTTCTAGATATATTTTTACAGACGAAGAAGTCTATCAAGTCTGGAATCCTGTCAGGATCTGTAGGCCAGTAGGTTGGTTTCCCTGTCGAGACAGCTTCGCAGTTTAACTCCTGTATGGCTCTAAATAATCCCCTGCCTTTAGTATTAATAAGTCTGGATCCCCAGTGCGTATGCTTTGCGTTAAAATCACCTCCTACAATGAATCTTTGTCCGAGTTGGCTTAGGAAGCTTACATATTCTTCTTTTCTGATAGTATATCTTGGAGGTAAATACAGGGCCGCTATTGTTAGAGGGTAAAGACTACACTTTACTCGTATTGCTACTGCTTGTATTTCTGATTGCTCAAGCTTCGTTTCTTCGTGGTGATGAAGGTTTTCTTTTACTATTACTGCACTGCCACCATGTGCACTGTTGCTTGGGTGTAGTGCGTGGTATACTTTATATCCTTGAAACTGAATATGACATTGTCTGGTGAAGTGAGTTTCTGATACCAGACATACATCAATATTTTCGATATTTAGGACTACCTGAAGTTCTTGTTGATGGTTAAGTAGTCCATTAGCGTTCCATGCCATAATTTTTAGCGTGTTCTTCATTTTTTGTGAGGTTTACTAATGGACAGCTTGACTCCATTTTCCAAATTTTTTAGTCTGCCATCGAAAGATGACATCATTTTGATTATTTCATCCAACTTTCCAACTAAGTTACTATGTGGTTGGTTTATGTTATTGTCACTAGTAAAGCGATGTGTATTGGCAGCAGCTTGTGCATAGGAAAGGTTTTGTCCGCTCATATCACGTGTTACGTGTCGTTTTGGAGCAACTTGCTCTTGATTAGTCACCGACGCTTTTTTGACGGTTTTATTTTTTATGTTTTGCATTTCCTTAGCTACTATACATCCTCTGTAATTAGCTGGATGTGCTTCACCACAATGCACACATTTTGGTTTATCTTCTGCTGGTTTTTTGCAGTCTCGAGTGAGGTGTTTACCTGTACACTTTACGCATCGCGGTTCTTTAGAACAATATTTGTGTGTATGACCATACGCCTGACATCTTTTGCACTGGGGTACCAGTTTGGATGTTTTGAGTGGCTGCACCTCGACTTTACATCCTAGAATAGTCTTGATGCTGTATATTTTGCTGATATCCTCGTCATTGGCAAAAGTTAACATAAACATATTAAGCGGATCTTTGTTCTTCCAGCTAAGTTTATTAGCTGCGTCTATTATTTTTAGGGCCTTGCTTTGTAGATCTTCAACAATTCTCTCGGGTTTGCACGTGTAGTGCAGATTTTTAACCATAACTCTAATAGGTCTCTCCTGTTTATTCTCATATGAGTGCCACAGATGGCCACTCTCAGACAATAAGTTTCTGAGAGACTTGTAAGAGTCCTCATTATTGGCATTGATTTTGACACACTTACCATTCAAAATTTTAGTGGTAAATGCGTCTCCCTGGGTATTCACTGTTATTGTATCAAAGAAGGCTTGATAATTCTCAATACCGTCTACTATTATAGGTGGAGGAGGTGGAATCTTCTTTGTTTTGGCGTTTTTGGTAACTAAAGAGTCGGCCTTTTGGGGTTCTTCCGTTTGGGTAGGCGACGAGCTCAGTTTTCTTTTCTTCCTGGATTTAGCCCGTATCCACCCGGTTTCCTTGGCCAGATCTTCTTCATCTGTACAGTAATCCGGGCGTTGGGTGGAACTGTCTATAGGGGCGGCTATTGTTTCACTACCCGCGACATTCTTTTCTTGAGTGAGACTCATGATTTGCTTTTGTAGGTCATCGATTTGAGCCTGCATGTCATGTATAATCTGGCGAAGATTAGCATTTTCAGCCTTTTCTTCACTGTACGCTTTAAACAGGAGATGTTCATTCTCAGTTTTAAGTTTAATTGGACTTGGCGCCATATTTGATACTAATGAAAGGCTACGCCTTAACTATTATATTATTTATGTTACCTTGCAAAATGATAGGTGCGTCATCGCGGCGAACGATCGGCTGACGCGCTGAGATCTGCGACGTTTGCACTTTGCACTTATTATTTAGAACGTACGCGCAACGCGACTATTCTGAATGGTAGACAAAACGGAATGACCGATTGAGATAATTATTTTTTTTTAATTGCAAGGTGGAGAGCTTGCGAAATGGGCCCGAAATGGATCTGACTTGATCTGATCTTCGGAGATCGAACCGAACGAGATTGGTCCTCAAAATCCAGTAAATATTTCACTTTCGATCAAAGGAATTTAATTTCAGCAGATATGCGCTAAAAATAATTTAGTAAAATTAAAAACCGACTTCAAATACGAAGAAAGATAATAGAAATTCATAAAAAAAACCCGTGAAGTCCGAAGTCGGACAGATGAATTATAAACAAATCAACGTAAAACTGCACGACTTTAAACTTCAGTCGTATTTTACGACTTTTTATTATTTTTTGTTTTTGAAGTCGGCTATTTTGAACAATATTAGAAAGATAAGTTTTTTGTAACATGTTTTTAAACAAAATAATGTATTTGTATTTATGCAATCCTCATTGCGTCTTATAAATTAGTTGAAAGACGATTGCGATATTTGTTTTTCAAGAAGCTTAATTTCGAAAATAAAGTCTTACAGAATTAAGACCGAAAAAATAAAGTTAAAACAAATTGTGCGCAGTCTTGTAGGTAAACGTTTTTAGTTGCTAGATGGTTGCTAGGTACTTTTTCCAAAATCAAATCTGTTTTGATATTGTTTATGTAGCGTAACTAGTCCTTTTATCTCACGAGCGCGGGTTTAGCTTAATTATGTAGGTAGCTTTATTGTCCTTGTATAAAGTATGTTGTCAGTGCAGGCTCGCGTGCTTTCTGCATACACATACAAATTCGCGTCAAATTTCCAAAAGTTTACTTGGGTGACTAAAGATATAATTTGTTTGCGGCCCGCGGGCCGCAGTTTGACGACCACGGGACTAGGCTGTATGTTATTTACACTATTTCTAGTTGTAGATACCCATTATTCGACGACCTCTGTGGCGCGTCGTGCGAAAGCGCGACTGCAATGCAGAAGGTTGCGAGTTCGATTCCCGCCGGGTGCAAGTATTTATGCTTAATAAATAAATATTTGTGTCTGGTCTGGGTGTCCCTCTATGTATAGGTAATATGTATGTATTTACAAAAGAAAAAAAAAAATTAAGTATTATATCCGTTGTCTAGTCACTGTAACACAAGCTTAGTAGCTTACCACGGGGCTAGTGGCGCTGTGTGTTGTTCACTGAATTTATTTATTTATTATTGGCTTTCCTGTTTCTATTGTATCATTAGTATGTATTGATAGCCGTTGGTTTCCCTAAAATGTAAAAATAAATAAGATAAATACATAGTGGGGTGTAGTAAGTAATGAAAACACTTAAATTATAATAAAATGTATTTAATTTTCTAACTTATAATCCAACTACACAATAAAACTAAGTAGGTACCGCACGTTATATACAAATATACTAGTATTGAACATAATTGTAGACTTATTTCTTTTACAACATATTTTGAATTATTTTTCAACACACTTGCTCAGAAAGTGACTCAAATTGCACTGCGCTTAGGCTTCAAATACACGATGACACTTTACCTAAAACAGCCAAGTTTGTATGTATATCTGTATGTGACTTTGTTACTCCTTCACGCAAATACTACTAAACCGATAGCGATGAAACTTGGTATATATATAACTGAAGGCCTAGAATAACACATAGGTTACTTTTTATCCCGATTTTCTCGCGGGATCGAGACTTACGCGGGTGAAACCGCGGGGCGCAGCTAGTTATTCATTCATAATCCTAAAGTGGTTTTCTGATAGCTTTTATTTTATTTATTTAAATCGATAAATAAGCGTTTTGACATTATCTCACATCTTCAGAGAGTTACAGGTCTAAGATTTAGCACTAGCAGGTTCATCAAGATCCGTCTTTCTAGGTGGCTGCTCAGGCTTAATTACCCGAACACGGACGAGTGTCCTTGGTGCTACGACTTAGGCCTCGGCCGGAGCTTACGACCAAAAACCCCTTTTGGTCGAGTTTTCGATCAACAATTCGCACTAGAACCATGTTCAGACTCGATATGCCTTTTGAAAACATCTCTGCTGCCGGATTCGAACCCGCACGCGCCGCAAACCAAAACGTCGGCCGCTTTCACCTCCAACGAGTCAAGGGTGATCGTTTCTGAAAAATAAATAGAGACAAATTTAAAACAGCGTCATCTCGCGAACAAAGTAAAAAAAAACCCGGCCAAGTGCGTAACTCGCGCACGAAGGGTTCCGTACCACTATCACAATTGGGTACGGAACCCTAAAATGGTTTTCAACAACTTTGATTCAAAGAAAATCTGAAACTTATAAGAAACTCTTTGGTCAGTGAAGGCAGACTAGTATATTTGACAGATAGGGCAGCCATTTTGAATTCCATGACCAACTCGATTTGACTCGACCAATCATAAGCGACCTCACATCGTACTAGAATTCCCTTGTAGTTTTTGAAACACGTTTGTTGTATGGGAGCCCCTTTTAAATAATTGTTTTATTTTGTTTTTAGTATTTGTTGTTGTAGCGGCAACCGAAATACATCTTCTGTGAAAATTTCAACTTTCTAGCTATTACGGTTCATGAGATACAAGTTTCAAGTTTCAAGTTTCAAGTTCTTTATTGCTTAATCATGAGTAGTACAAAGATGGTTTTACAGATACACAGTAGATTCATCATGACACCCGTTTGGGCTTGGCAATGCGTTTATATAAATCAAAAAATACAAAAATTGTTGACATTATTCATTCGATTTTTATTCCTTGAACGTGCAGCAGATCAATCAATTTATTATCTTCAACTGAATTTGCTTTTCATTTCATTTTCATTAGTAGTCTTTGTGTTAATTTTTTAGGAGTTAAACAAAAATATTCATGCAGCTGTAGTATAACAATTGTCCATGTTGTGCCAAAATTCTAAACGAAAAATTGTAATCCTATCTCTATGTCAAGAAAATTAGCGTGACAAATTATTATATACCTACGTTATGTCAAAATATTAAAATGCAAAAATAATATGTCAAAATTATTAAAATGAAATTGTAGTAAAATGTCAATAAATATATTAAAATTAAAACTAAATTAGTCCATAAAATGATAAAAACAAAAAGTATAACCCATAGATAAACCTATATAAAGAAATATTAAAACTGATTATAATTGTGGGTCATTATTATACTCATTTAGACTATAGTAACATTTTTTATAAAGCATGTTTTTAAGCTTATTAATAAATGTATTTGTATTTTGTTCATTTCGTATTTCATTAGGTAATCTGTTATACACATTTATTGCACTATTATATGGACTTTTACTGTACATTTCAACACGACAACTGTCAGGATTTTTTAAGGTGTTTTCGTATTTTTTCCGAGGGGCGTATAATCTATTAGGTTTTGCGTCATTGAAAATAGTAGGGTAATTTCTAATAAACTTACATAGTTCTAGTATATATATACATGTCACGGTTAATATTTTTAGTTCAGTAAAATGCGGTCTACATGAAACAGTATTATCTATATTTACCATAATGCGTATGAGCTTTTTCTGTTTAATGAGCACTTCTTCCACATCTGTGGCATTTCCCCATAAAATGATGCCGTAACTAAGCCACGAATGTGCGTAAGCGTAGTATGCAGATAGAGCGGTTTGTTTATTAGTACTGACTTTGAGCTCATAGAGAGCATAAGAAAATCTAGATAATTTGGATTTCAGACTTTCGATATGTGCCTTCCAATTTAGATTCGTATCTATTTGAATACCCAATAAGGTACATGTTTTTACTTTATCTAAATGTTCGTTTCCTATTTGTAGATTAAAGTTTAGGCTTCTTTTTTGGTAGGGCCGGAACTCTATCAATTTAGTTTTTGAGTAGTTAATTTTTAAGTTATGTGTTTCTAACCAGTCGACAACTGTTGCAAATGTTTGTTGTACTTTGTCTCTGAAGCCTTCAGAGTTTTCGTACTCAAATAGGAGAGACACGTCATCAGCGAATAGAACACAATGTGTGTTTATTATTTTAGGGAGCTGATTAATATAAACCAGGAATAATATACAACCCAAAACGCTTCCCTGGGGTATTGAGCTGTTCAAAATTTTTTGGTCTGATATGTAATTTTCTACTTTCCCAGTGTTTTTATCGTGAAAATCAACTTGCACATATTGAATTCTATTATTTAGGTATGATTTTAGCCATTCGTATGCTATACCTCTAATTCCCACATTCATTAATTTAGATAAAAGAATGTCAAATTTTACTCTGTCATAAGCTTTCGTCATGTCAAGTAGGATGCCTACAGCATATTTCCTTTTATTTATATAATTATAAGCTTGTTGAACATAATTGTACACTGCTAGGGTTGTTGATTTATTTTTGCGAAAACCATATTGATTTACATTTAGGATATTATTTTTTTCTAAGTAGTCGTATAATCGGTTTGACATTGCCCGTTCAAAGACTTTCGATATTGATGATAGAAGAGCTATGGGACGATAGTTTGAGGGTTTTGTTTTATCTTCTTTTTTATGAATTGGTTTGATTACTGATATTTTTAAAATGTCTGGGAAGGTACCTTCTGCAAATGACTGATTTATCAGCAAGGTAAGAGGTTGGGCTAACTCGGTAGCACATTTTTTAAGAAGAAAAGAAGGAATTTCGTCATGACCAAAACTTCGTTTATTTTTTAAGTTCTGTAGAATTGATTTTATTTCATCATAGTATACTGGTCGTAGATATATACTGTGTCTAGGTTGCTCGTTATAGGGGTAGATATGGGTTTGTGTTTTTGGACTAGAATCACCTACCGCAGCAAAATAACTATTAAATCCATTTGCAACTTTTGTAGGTGATTCTATTATGTTATTATCTAAGTTTAGTTTTATGTTTTTAACTTTATAGGTACGGTTTTTTCCTGTTTGGTTTTTATTATATTCCACATAGTTTTAACCTTATTATCTGATTTTTTCATTTCTCTTATGAATTCTATTTTTTAGACGTATTACAGCCTGGTGACAGACGGACAGACGGACGGACAGACAGCGAAGTCTCAGTAATAGGGTCCCGTTTTTACCCTTTGGGTACGGAACCCTAAAAAAAGATATTTCTAGAGGGTTCGAGTAAGGGTTCCCAAACTTATTTTGTCTATCGCCCACTTTGACAATAAATTATTCATTAGCGCCCCCCTTTTTTCATTTACTTAAAAACCACTATAATTTGTAAACAAATGAAATTAATTATTGTAAGCTATATTAGCGGAGATAACTACATACTTTCATTTCAAAACAGAACAACCTATTGACATGATTTTTATTTTATTTATTCAATAAGACAGGATAGATATGAGAACTACACGGAGAGCAATATCGAACCGAGTTAGTTAGAGCAATTTTATTTCTTAAGAGGAGTATATACGCCAACGACCTTGAAACTGAAAATCCCTGTCGGGCTCATCGAAAATTGTTGATTATTTCATGACGGAATGTCGTAGAACTTTTTTTTGTGCACAGATTGTAGGTGACATTGTTTCCTACATTTTAGTGTAGTTTTAAGACAAGAACCTCCTATTGGTGCAAAGCCTATCCAAATTTTAGACAAAAAATGTCTGATTTGGCTAAAATGTCGATAGGCTTCAATACGTTTCGACATATTTGTATGGAAACTGCACTAAAATATCGGAAACAATGTCGCCTACATCTGTACACTTTGGCGACCGCTGCCGCGGCACGCTCGCTACGCTCGCTCGCCAAAGCGCCTAATGCTATAAATAAAAAAAGCGTAATGTATAAAATCAAACTTTATATGAAATAAACATTTTAAGTACTATATTATAACCTTTTTTGTTTATAGTATTAGGCGCTTTGGCGACCGCTGCCGCGGCACGCTCGCTACGCTCGCTCGCCAAAGCGCTGCGCGTAATCATGTTCTAATAATAACCTAACCTACCCTAGTCGGGGTGCTCTGTTTTGCTTTTTGTGGGCCTAATATTTTAATACAAAGCGTGATATATAGAAATCGAACTTTATTTGAAAAACACTTAATTATACAAAAATAATGGGGGAAGGGGAAAGGAATTCAGGGAATTTATTTTTATACTAGGAGCTCCCCGCGGTTTCACCCTTTCACTCCGCCTCTTTGCGTTTTCAATAATTTCACAATATTTTCGGCCATAATTAATTACTATATTTATATCAATTTCTACTGTCACATAATACGTAAGTAAATGTAATGTGAAACAGGATTGACACATGACAATAATATAACATGTACATCATGTCTTGCGCTAACCTCATTTTATTAAACAAAATCGGCGCGCAGTAGTCGAGTCGTCCGTAGTTGAAAAATCCAATAGTTCAAACAACCGTAGTTTAATCAAACTTAGGGGAGTTAAACTGTAGTTCAGGCGACCAATATTCGAAATGACCGTAGTCGAGTCGACCGTAGTTCAGTTAAAAATAGTGCAGATGAAAATAGTCATTATGATACGTAACCATGATGATGATGATGCGTTTTATTAATTATGATGATGATGATGATTTATTAAGTATGATGAGGCATTTTTCTTGATTTACCACACTATGTTTGTTTCCAGGATTTGATATTTATCAGCAACACTATCGATCAGTACAATAATATAGGTGTTTATTTTTCTGCAAATTGACAAGGTTCGATTCCTGGCTAGGGTAATTAATTTTTTAAAAATCTATTAATGCCATTTTAGTTTTTGTCAAAATCGGGGACGCAACTCCTTTCAGCATTTTTCTCTATCTCTTATAGTTTATGATATCCCCCTGAAGGCCGGTTTAAATGGTTCAGCCTGTATTATATATGTACTTACTTGTAACATCCTTATGTACATCTTGAATGTGTTTTGTTAACTGAAACAAAAGTAAATAAATTATTTTTTGTATCCTGCGGTCTTACCCGCGTATTTTCGAAAAACCGTTTCTAAGTGGATACTCGATACCTACAAACCACAAAGAACACATTTTCCGGATGTCATGTCTCTGGGACCATATATCACGCTTAGATATATAGTTGAGTCAATCAGTTCAGTTCTTTAGTTATTGCCTTTCTGCCAGCATTTAAGGGCAATTTGGGCCAATATCACGTGAATATAACACTGTGATATTTAGAATTTAACAATGTGGGTAGGAAATGTACAAAAAAAATGGTGGCATATTTTGTTTGCAACTCCACATGAGCATCTGTTTGTAACGTGATAATTTCGTGTTCGGCACTGTTATTTTATTTTGACTACACTCGTT